>JBBPKE010000341.1:0-23001 GCA_038089095.1 Tylopilus orsonianus | reverse complement strand
GACGACTTCTGGCCAATAGCCTACCAGACAGTCTCTACTAATGGGAAAAGTGCAGTCACGAGCTGCTGAACCGAGGTTCGAAGAAGGTGAACTATAGTAATGAGGTCGGCTTTAACCACTTAGCACCACTCGAGGTGTCCTCAGGAGAGCCTAGAGTGCGTCTCCTCTTTAATCCCCTATCTGGGACGTTTTACTTATGAAAAATACACAGGCAAATGCCCGGGCAAAGGTAGTAATACGTAGGTCCCGTTAAGCCTCGGGTCCGGCTGTAGCTACCGTTTAACGATCGGCAATCGATATGAGTAGCTTGGTGGGGGTAAAGCGAGAAGACTAGTTCTAATGAAGCTCTCAGCCTTCACCGTACGGTGTCTAGCTTTAAGCCCACTGATACTAGTTTATGAGAATAGAGATTGTGAGGCTGGTAATGCCACAAGAACTAGTCTGGAGTTCTTGGGCTCGTCGCATTGCAGACTATATACTCAGTACAAAGCTGCTGACTACTACTCTATAACTAAAGATACGCTTCTATCGTATCTACTGACTAAGGTGATGCACAGCATCAATAAGCTGCTAGGTAACAAGGTTTAATACTCACTATCTAGGTTTGCCATGAGGCACTGGCTTCTATCTAATGGAAGCAACAGTAATTAACTGTCATCGTGCACTGCACGGAAATGAACTACATGAGGTGATATCCCCATTAGTACTTATTAAATAAAGGGTGTGAATTCCCGAGCGATGACTCAAGCTGCGAAGGAATTACGTAATATGTCTTAGCTCACGCTGGTAGATCCAGTACTCTCGTGAGGAACTAAGTCGTTTAAAGTCCGAAACTATACAGGGCTTAGGCAAGAAAGTGACATGGTCACGTGATGCGAAAGCTGACTAAGCCGTGAAATCGTTACATAGAATGGAACCCTAGGTTATGGTTACGAAGTAGGAATTAGCTAAGAGGTTGCCAGACACGTGGCCTTAGCTAAGGGTTAGCTATGACATAAGCACTAACTCCATACAGGGCTATGCCCTAAGACCAGATACATACTCACGGACATAAGCATGATTACGATAAATGCCGATACCTTCATATCTTGACTAAGCGTTTATAACTAGAGATACATTACAATAGGACGGACACTACTATATATGATAGATACCAGTAGGTCTAAGAGGGCTATTACCGTATGTAGGTGCATGGCCTCATGATCTGTATGCAGGTCCCTGTAGTATATATATCTGCAATAGTCTCAGCTAAAACCCTCAGTTCTAGCTTATTGGGAATTACATCTAATACTCTGATAAGAGCTCTGATGGTGGCCTGGGATAAGTCCTCTAAGGAGGCATACGGTCATGGCTTGGCGTGTACTGCCAGCCTAGCGGCTTGTCTGCTACAGGAGGTAGTGTTGAAAATATGTCTTTTTCCACCTAACTTTTAATTTAACCATACAAATGGTTAGGGTTGACCTCACAGTCATGTGATAATGGACATGGCTTAGATTACACAATTATGCTTACATAAGGACCTAGATCACTTACTAATAGTTTACTATGCAAGCTTAGACCCATAACATTATTCTTTTTAGAATATTCTATGATATATGCAATATGTACTTATATGAGTTTTCATGTATTCTTTATATAGTTAACATGCCAGCCCTAAAGTGGTCTGTGCACTGAAGCCAGTAGTATATAAATCTATGCAATCCATAGCACAAGACTCAGTTTAGTCTTGTCATATTCCACCTAACCACTATTCTCTTAAGTCATTCTAGTGTGAGCTTAAGCCTAAGCTGTATAGCAACAGATTATTGGCTTCAATTGGATACACAAGGCCAATGCCATTGTATGGTATTGTAATAGAGTATGACTCACCATCCACTGCCCTCACATTGGATCTTCTATATATAGTTATAGCTCAATATGCCTATCTAGCTAGTTACCACATAGGGTAAGGCACAGCATGGTCTGTGCATGGTTGCCAGTAGTATATAGGCTCTGCAATCACCCAGCTAGAACTTCAGTTCTAGCTTATTGGATCTTATAGCTCAATATTCTCTAAAGGGCTCTAATGGCAGCTTGGGATAAGTCCTCAGTGGAGGCACAGGGTTGTGGTTGATGCATGGTCATGCACAGCCTAGCAGCTTGTCCACTACATACTCCATGAGCTTGGCCATTTTCAAGATCTATGTGTTTGCTACAAGAGATAGGGTTGTCCCTGCAATTCTGCTGGTTCATTGGCCTACAGAGTATTAGCATTGGACATGAGAATTGAAATAACTGTTCAATGAAGTGCAGACTTAAGGTCAGATGATGTAATTTTGGCCATGTTAGTAATTAAATTTAGTTCAGTGACCAACCCCACCTCTCACTTAGAGCTTTGGCATGAGTCTGTGTATTCAAGAGCATAAGTCAAAGGGACAGGGACCAGGTGCTAGTAGATACTTGATACTCTAAAGATAGTCTAAACTAGTAGTACTTTGAAAATACCTCTCGAAGTGAATGAGGTAACTTCGACCCGAGTTCGGTGTTTCGAACTGTAACGAAGTGGTGCTTATTTGAACCGAAGCGAAGTGACCTCGAACTCAGTTCGCTTCGACGGCAACACTAGTGTGCCGCGTGTTTTCGCAAAATAGGGTACTTCTGCTTATATAAGCGTCGCGCTGCGTGGGTCAGCGGAGCCCACCCCGAATGATGCCCTTGGGTTCGTCCAATGCCGATATATGGTACTACGCGCAACCACGCTGGCTCGACGTTCGCAACGTCCGCATCGATCACGCTTTTCAGACGCCTCTCATGGGAAGGCACCGTCCCGCTTGAAATTCGCGTTGACCCTAAAGAACTCCCCGCAAACTCTGATCGCGGTCTCGAATGCTACTACATCCAGGCACCGAGGGTCAGCTACCTGCCCTTGCTCATGCCAGAACTGCGAAGATTCCTCATGGATATCGTCTTTGATGAGGCAGCTGGCAAAATGTTAAAGGAGGAGGATTGGTGGTTCGAAAGCGAGGAGGGCACACTGCTCAAGTGGTACGTTACGCTCTTCTGTTTGTCGAGTTGGGGGCAATCTTTGCAGATTGGGGCGTTTGTGCGTTGGCATCATGGCGCCGTAACTTTGAACGTGTTCTGATGCAGCGCGCACATTCTAGGCATTGGCCGATTGGATTGATCTATGATAACCACGTTATATCAGCTTCAATACGACCTGGTGCACCTGCTACGAGATCGGGAATGAGTTTGCAAGTTGCGCCACTGAAGCTGATCCTCCACCTTGCGTCTCCTCCGACCGAAAAACTGTTACTCTCACCGTCGGCTGAATCGTGCAAACAAGCATTCATGGGTCAGCTCAAGGAAGCCGATTTTATTCGATGGGGGAATACGAAACGTATGACAGGCCTGCGCAAGGCCGAACAAGACGGGATATGGGAAGGGATCAAAGAACGTGAGTGCTCTCAGGCTGGCGCTTCAGACGGATCCGGCTGACGGATGCGTTATATCCGGCACGCGATGGCGTGTTCTCGTTGTAGACAATTTCGAAGATTATTGGCGCGTTGCTGCTAAGATCGTGCCGACGACGGCACCTACAAGACCGAGCTCACCACCCCCGGTTCCAGGTGGATCGTTGCATGCGCGACCGGCATCGACCGACCAACAGAGTGCGCCGGACCGCGATGGGGCGTATAACGTCCGAAGTGTGCCCGTTAGACTATACCTTCCCGACGGACCAGTCATACAGGATCTCGTACCGCCAATATTAGACGATGGTGCGCGTGCTCAGGCTAACTATACACAAATCATCGTGCTAACAAATGCGTGCGCACCCCTTTCGTGATCCGTTACTTAGGTACTGCACACACACTGTCACACTACCTATCAACCCATCTTCCACTCCTATTTCCTTCTCAACCGTCATCAGGTCCGGATTTTGCATACGCACTGATCCAGGGTATCGTTGCGCCCTCAGAGACAGAGATGGGTTGGCTGGGAGCATGTTTGGCAGGTGCGGATGGCTGGGTGAACATTTGTATCGGCATTTCGCGGTAAGTGAGTGCCGGAAAATACCTTGGCAAAGTGATCCTGGTCTGCCCGGCCGATCCGGCGATCGATGCCAACGGTTTCTGACGCTTGACTTCTCCGTTTTTATTACCTTCTGCTTAGTCCATCTACGATAGTTCATTGTTCGTTTTGCGTATTTTTCCCGTGCGCATATTCCTTTTTCAAACCCGTTTCATGATGAACGCGAGTAGATATCCGGCTAACTTTTCGATCCTGGGTCGCAGAGTGGACCGTATCCGGTTTGGATCGCGTCCGCTGCCCGTCTTGTCTGTTTCCATCCCTCCATCATTACTTGCATGTCTTTCGGATCTTTTGATGGACGAACGCGAGCGGATACCCTAGTTGAAGTTTGATCCTCGGAATGTTGATCCGTGCTCTGCGTTCGTGCTTCGTCGCCAGGTCAGCTCCTCATCGTGCTCACTGCCATTCTCCTTTGAATCGTTCAACGGACAATTGCCAATGGAGACATTTGATCCTCGGATTCTCCAAGAGTTGGTTGTGCCTATGATCAAGGTCCAAACTTCGCGCGGCTCCCCGGGTGGGAGAAACATGCTTCCGTCATTACGATGAGATCGCACTGGATCACTCGCAAGGCTTCTCACGAAGTCCAAGTTTCTCATTATCATCTATCCGGGAACCATGTGTTAGTGGCTCATGGCGATGCGGCCGCTGAAGATGATAAGTTGTATTAGCATGTGGAATTCTCACACGCTTAACTTGACACATGTGACCCACTGGATAATCGTCAAAGAGAAACCTTGGACGATCGCGTTGCCAGTATTCCGGATGCACTCTCGTTGCTTATGCTCACAGCACCTGCGATTTCGCCGGCGCTGACGGCAGGCACCCCGCGGGGTTTGGCTTGAAGTGTGTCATCTCCAAAGCCATGTCGACGTGCGGGGCCTTCTCACCGATGACGACCCGTCACCCCCTGTCATACCAGTACAAGTTTCACCGCACGACGCCAAAAGTCCGTCCCTCATGTCCGCGGTCTGCCGTTTCGAAGAGAGACGCACATCGCACTTCGAGAGGGTTAGCACACCACCTCACCCCCATCCCCGTCGGACGGCATGTTGCTTGGGGTCGCATCCATGTGGGACGACGTTCACAGCCCTGAACACGGACTCTAAGTTCCGTCATATTCGGGATGGCCTCCGAGTCCGAGGGCTTCCTTGCATTTGATCTTTTGGGCTCATGTCTTCCCCCGTCTCGGGGGTGGACCGGACACGTGTTGCTGTGTGCGTGAGACCAAACTCGGGAGAATCATGCTGGATTCGGCGAGGCGATCCGAATTGGTGGCTACGTATGTGTTGCCGTAGAATCCAGAGGGAGGGACGGAGGAAGAAGCCCTCCACCCGTGAAACTTTTTCGAGTCTCCATCCCATTTTCCCCGGGATTGACCGGTCCGGGTGCATAGCACGGCAAGTCACCCTTGGTGGGCGCTACTCGATGGACATTCATGTCCGGTGGTTCCTGGGAAAGGGTCGATTGCGGTGAAAACGGAACGGAGGGTAGGCGAATAAATGGTGAGGTACCATGCTTGTGTGGAATCTTGGCGATCTGGCATGCTCAAGATATTTTGCGACAACCTGACGTGGTTCCGGCGGTGATAGTCCCTTAATTAGATGTGCCTGAATATAAAGGAGAGCGACAGGTCGCGATACGAACGGCTACGGACGCGATGGTATGCAGTGAAGCGAAAATGCGTACGAAATGTGCTCGTGTGTGAAGTCTACTCAAATGCCTTCGCAGGGAATCTTGGCGTCCTCGGTGGCTACCACGAGAAGTCACCGGACAGGGTTCCTGTACCGGTGGTGTTGTGGACGCTAGGGGTCTAGGACATGCGCTTGAATGTGAAAAAACAACTAACTTGCTGTCTTCACAGACCACTCACCGAGTCTGATGATTGAAGTATCGACGTTCGTGAGCACACCCTTCAGATGTGGTGTATCAGAGGAGAAAGAGTAAATATTACGCACGACAGTTAACAAGAAGAGCGATTCCCAAAAACGTTGAATAGGACACCCTGTTAAAGTGACGACAGTATTACTTCAGAGTGAATACCACTAATCGGCCTAATAGATATTAGCAAGGCAAAGAGTAATAACGAAATGCACATAATCCGGATCACCGGGCGTATCTTGAAAGAACCTCATGCACACGGGGTGCATCAATACATTAAGGTCCTACTGAACCCAGGAGTTAAACCTGAATAGGAACTTCATACAATACACCAGATGGTTACAACCCGCAAAGTTTTCGTTGTAGCACAACTATGAAAAAAAAAAAAAGAAAACAGCTGGTCATAGCCTAGATTCGATAGAGCCTCGTGCAGGAGGTGATGAAATTAATGGAATCAAGCCCGCAGTTGGCGGAAAAACAATATGATGTGACTCGGCCATACTTGATTTCGCGTTCTATGCGCGGTTTCGCCCTGGCCAGTACTCACTTGTACCAGCTTACCACTTTGGGACGGTTAGCACGAATAGGCATGACATGGCACTGCAGAGTATATACTACATGCCAGCCTAGAATTGCGGCTTCGACGCTTGAATCTAAAATGGCCTGGGTGCTTCACCTTTCAGTATGGTATCACGTCAAAAATAATAGCCCACTTTTCAGGCAGCGCAGAAGAGCCCTATTAGCATGAGATGAAACGAATGAACCATCATTGAATGTCGGGGTGAAGTGGTTACCTTTGAGACGACCCTCAGTAAAGCAAAACGCTAGCCTTAACAAGTTGTTCAACCATGGTCAGAGTACAAATCGTATAAAGTATGTAAACAAAATATTGAGGCTCGATGACTTATTTATGTAATGTCTATACCACTTATGCTATAATCTCAATCATGATTCACCGAGTTGCCATCGGTGATGGCGGGGACGAGGTCGTGACATTACTGCAGCTTGGCCTCGAGCAGTTGAATCTGCCGGTTTAGGTATATCTTCTACACCAGCACACCGTGCACAGCCATATGTTGAGAGAAATCACAATGCTGCTAGTCCCACACGGTATCCTCTGTTTGTTTGACTTTTGTCGAATGGTCAGCGGAAAACCCGAACCGAGAGCTAACTTTTTAGCGACTTTCTTCCCACTGCGGTTTTCTCGGAATAGGTTGATCTCACGAAGTGCCTCCATAGTAGGCACTGTGACGTGGCAGTCGGCAATGATCGATGATGGAAAAGGGCCCGGCATCGCCGGGCCAACGACAGGACGCCATCGCCGCAGGTGATTATCGTCGTGCCACCCTCTCTGCTGCCACCGGTCCGCAGTTCCATAATATGTTTTCGGAGGTGGTCCCGAATACATACCACATATCCTAGAGGAGAAGGCCACGCGCAAACTCCACGATCAACATGCATCGGCAATGTCTCGTCACTTAAACCTTGTCACTGACCCAGGGCCGCAGATGGCGGTCATCGCAAGGGACGCGGGACTGAGTTCAAGGCATTCTGCCAACTGCAGTGGACGACAAGTCCATTTGGAAGGCAGTCATTCAACTATTAACATGCGGGAAATGACTGTATTCCCTCGGGCTCGCTGGCTATGATGCTGAACCTCCGATTCGAAGTTAGCGGCAACCATATTCTGTGTGACCCCAACCTCGTCGGAACCGAATGCCAATTGGTGTAATATCCTTTTCACCAGCTATTGCTGGCCCGCCGCTGGGCAGAGTGCTTATTGAAATGATTCCCGCAAATCTTGAGTTGATGATGGCGCAACATCGACAAGCAGGTGATCCGGCTCCCGATTCCCATAGCTTTTTGATTTTCACGGACCCCAAGCAAGGTGGAAGTGTGGGTGGCCAGGTAAGTGGGCCAGGCCATATTTCACCGATGGGTCAATGGAGACGGTTATAGAATAGGCTATCGTCGACAACCATCTAGTTCGATCAACTTGCGACGATCGTTCGGAGATCTGCAAGGTCAACCATGATTGAACATATCATCGGCGGCACAGACGAGCAAAAAGTCCTGTTCCTCACCCCTCGTGGAATACCTAATTCAGATGCCTCAACTCGCGATCCGGGTACTGAAGAAAATGTATATCATCATTATCCTGGAGTCTAACCGGCCCACACACTAACACTCAAGAAATCAGAAACGACGATCAATTGGATATCTCTCCTTTTGCCTCAACTGATCAAGAGCTACTGCGCACGGGCAACTTGAACACTAGAACCCGTCGGATGCGATTATCGTTATCAAATACATCTGAGGCCGAGCCGCTCAATATCCCTATCGGCCGATGTATACCTCCATCAAAGTCCGACAACAGTTAGTCACGTTCATTTCTAATCACAAAAAGGCTTCACCCGGTGTACCCTGCCGCATGGTCTGAGCAAATATTTCTCCGAACTACGTGGTTAATGGCCCCACTCTAAGTGACTTCTTGCCGCCGAGCTACGTGTTGAATTGAACCAACGGCCCCACTGAGTGGCTTCCTCCGCTTGCCGAGCGTCGGATGCCACCATAGCACAGCCAGTCGGCCGCCCCACCGGAAGGATCTTTGCCCCGGGGGAAGATCGGGCGTCTGACACATGTCTGGTGTCATTCACATGGTCCAGCCTCGTAGTAGATGTGTTGTTGGGGCATGTGGCCCTTGCGACTAAACCACTTGGACCTTCCGCGGCGGCAGCTGCTTGCTCATTACCGTTGGGTTTCGGAGAAATAATTGCGGCGCGGCTAGATCTAAAGGCACCGTGGATTCGACATCCAAATTCCCTGTTCTTCGAGTACCATCGGATTAAGATGCACGAGCTGGTTGCATTACTCCCGGGTTGGTTACTGAAGGAAGACTGGACTCTTCGAAGGTCTCCAAAGAACTGACAGCTCACAGCCCAAGTCTGGACCCGACTAAAGGTATTATATTCGGACGCGATGTAAATTACATATCTATCAGATAATTCCCTGGGAGTGACTAATCGTCCATACATAACGGAATGAAAAGAAGCCTCTACATCAATATATATGTGCGTTCTGTCCCTTTAGAGTTACCCCGACAGCTGTGCATGCTAGTATGACATGTACCCTGGATTGAGCCTGTAGACGTGGCAAAAGACTTTGATGATGGCCCTAGTCTCTCCGCCTGTGATTGGAAAGTATGGAAGCGGTGTGATGTTCAACAGTCGGGATCCTTGCCGTCGGAGGCAGCAATTTAAAATATGCGAACAAAAGATCAGCCGAGTTTTTGCGCCGCCACTGGTTGGCAGATCGGCGACGGTCAGTTCAGCAGACTGGGAGCGTAGAGAAGGCATACACGAGGAAGCGTAAAGCCTTAACTGGCTTAGACTCGACCATGTAATTCGTAGTCGATTTTGATATGGGTCATATGGACTCAGTTGGAGGGACGACTCTTCCGACAAGCCAATTGCCATGGCAGTTTGCATGGCAAGCTGTGGGAGCGCATCAAACGGAGTCGCACATTCGACGGTTAGTCCACACGCACATCACTATACTGACGGAATCCTGATCCCAGGTGTATCAGCAACAGTTGGATGAATACTGTTCCAGAAGCGCACCATGCACACGACCATTCTTGTATTCTGACCACGCAAGAAGGATCGCCCCTTGGAGTGTCTCAACAGAGGGGTGCTGAAGCGCCACCGATAGTTGTTCCTAAAATATTCGGTGTGCATCAGCAACTCTGCAACAAGAATGAGCCCACCTTCGCGGTATCACAGTAGATTTCGGCGACAGCCTGAGAACCCCTGGCGACGACTTCCGGGATATCGGAAAACCTGCAGGGACATGAAGTTTGGGCTGTGTATTCTCTGCCGAGCACATCACCTTGCGCCCAAAGCAGCTATGCAGTTCGAAAGCAACGGAGATAGAGTTTGACGCCGGAACTTGTCGTATATATCTTCATAGCTAAGAAACGGGCATTGCGCACCCATGTTGCTGATGAACAATTGTATGAACTGTTGCATCCAGGCCCGCTGGGGAGAAGAGGGTTGTCCGGCATCAAAAAGTATGGATGGTCTGTATTGTGGCGATTGTCCATTCTGTCTCCCGAATGAAAGACCGGAGCCGGATTGAGTAACACGGTGACCACTGTGAGATCCCGAACTCTTGACATGGTCGAGGGGATAGGATTGGTAGCGTACATGGCTATCGCTGTTGTGTCCCACTGATTGAGGTGGCGAATACGACGAGGAGCGTTGCATAGATAGTGAGGGCTCTGAAGGAGCATTTGATGCAGGAAGGTCTGGAACGACACTCTGGGCCCTGCTAGGGCTACCGTGAGCGGTGTACTCAGTTCTGCCGGCTGAGCGTGCCAGGCCAGGTCCGGCGATAGCTCGACTGCGCTCGGCAAAGTAGCGCTCCCGATCTCGAAATCTGCATTCGATCTTTGCGACTTTGCAGGCCTCGCATTGGGACTCCGGGCTAGGCTGAAGACACTTGATCTTTTTTAAACGACTGAAGAGGAAAAGTGAAGGGTTTGAGCTGTACGTCGGCGCAAGGCACCTACCAATTATCGCAGGACGTGACAAGGCGCGGGCGTTTCTTGTGAATATGAGCTTCCTGAGGGGACTCGATGATAAACTGGAAGCCTTCCATAACTCAAGGATGACAGGGAGTGATTTGATGACGAAGGTATAGGGCTGTTTATGTCCGCACTATATAGTACCTCGAGCCCACTCGTGTGTCACGCTTGTGTCACCGAAATACACCAATAGACGTTGACTCATGCAGATACTGAGATCCGCGAATCTCAAGTCTCGTTGAAACGATTCTCACTTGTGACCTGTAAAGCCTCTTAAGCGATCAGGTGCGCACCGCAGAAAGAACTTACTCAACAGGCCGCACCACCGGAAGCAGTGCATTTGATCGATTTTTGATCAGAAACAAATCAGGTTAGCCGCCGGGGATTAGTAAATTCCAGGATATCGTTATTGCGTGAATACTCCTGCTGTTGTTTCAAGCCGGTGCCGTAACGGGATTGGCAATCTGATGTGAAGTCCGCAACTCCTTACCAAGTCCACACTACACAAATGGTTTGTGGATTCCTGATCCGGGTCTCATTGGAGGCGCCATAACGCGACCATGTTCAGTGAGATGCGTTCCTCAACACGTCAAATATCCGCTGGCCAGAGAGGTAAGCCTTGGCCGCCCTGTTTTTTTTGGGTCATGAGTTGTACGAGTTGTGCCAGCTGGCTATGGGAACCTAGAAACTCGATCCAGTCTTGCCTAGGTCTACACGGTCAGCGGTGCGTGGATACTTCCGTTCCCAAATATCACTGGATTTCACACTGTAACCAGCGTTGGGCAAGTGGGTAATTGGCTGTGCCCGTAACCAATTCATGGCACATCTGGCGACAAATGCCGACGCCATGTCACAATCACTTCAGGTCACTCATTAGTGCTCCCCACCCGGATCCGCAGCAACAACTAAAAACTTGAACGATTCGGTGCACAGCGATTCCACTCCAGAGCGATTGCCGAGTACTTCCGCTGTTGGCGGGACTAATCCGTCAGCAACTACATACGAATATCGGATCAATGGTACGGTACACCCGAAAGTATGATATAAGTCGCGCACCCCACGTAATTCCGCCTATCATGCGAGTTAGAACACTACATAGTGAACTAAACTAGTGTAGTATATGTGAATTCAACCCACAATACATAGTGAATTAGCATTGACTGGGAACTAGTCTACACCCCTCGAGGCCTCCCATCTTATTCGTTTCGTTACCCAATTTATGTAATTTAGAGCTCCTCAAACTCCGAACTTCCTCGGTATCATCCTTCCCCTTCATCAAGCCCTTCACTAGAGAAAGGGTGTTGATGGCGGCCATCCCCGTTGCAGTTTTCTCGGATCTTTGTGGCGCTCGCTTCAATAGCCTGCCAAGCACACATAATTGGCCTTCACTTACAAGTGAATCTATGGCATCGTGTGACCTTGCAATTAATTCTACGTCATGATTATACACCGACACTTCACCACCCGGATTTCCATTATCGATTTGTATCGCGTTTCCACGCGCATCCAAAGTGACTTTGGAGTCGACGGCCTTGCGATATTTGTGATACGTAAAGAGGACAATGCCTGTACTCGCTACGTCAGCCAATGACACACTAGACCGAAAATGAAAGCTAACCGCAAACGGTGATAACAACACCTGTGATATTAACCGGTGTTAATTCGTCCCCAAAGAACCAAGCAGAGATCGTGATAGTCGAGACTTCTTTGGCTATTCCCGCTATAGACATTGGAAGAATTCCAGCACGTTGAATGATGCTTGTACAATGGCGTATAGTAGTCAGCCTCATGGAGTGAGAGTGAACGCGGTTGATGCGACATACTAGTACTCGCTCATAACCATGCAGAAGGCGAAGATGCCCGGTGCGATAAACATAAGGAGTGTATTTGCCGTCGAAGCTATGGTAGCGAAGAAGGGTGTCGAGAACACTTTGGTCCATCCTTCCCAGGCAATGCTAATTACAGCCACCGAAATAGCTGTGGCTGGTGATAGCCAAAATATTGTAGATGGTGGATTGTCAAGCCCCATGGATTTGTCCTGCATCGCGATTTGTGTGAGACTCCAGCGTAAGCCGCTGCAAACACTGGCAAAAACGACTAGCAGGAAACCAGACAAGACGAATGATGTCTCAGAGGCGACCATCAATAGCACTCCTCCAAAAATGATGAGAATCACAACGACCAAACGCACGGAGAACGACTCCAGTCGGAATAGAAACGCGAAGAGAAGGACGAATATTAGCGAGGAGGACTTGCACATGGCTGTAGCAATCAGATGTCAGCGGAAATTTGACTTTGCCAACTGGAACAGGTAACATCGCCAATAGCGACACTCACTGTAAAATGACAGTGTAATCGTTTTCAAAGAAACATTTGACAATCCAATATCAAGGCCAGTTGCCACTGCAGCAGGGGTAGCCTTGACGCTGCAAAAATCATATCACCTTCGTAGTACTCGCTTCTAGCCTCACTCACCCATAACTGTATAGTGTGGGTCGTTTATCAGAAGTAAACCTTCTCGAGAAGGTGTACCTAAGCAAAGCAGCCAGTGAAAACTGGATGAACATATGGACAGTCGTTACGAATAATGGGTAGGGGAAATTGAAGTGATTGGGAGAAAACATCCATTTATTATACACGGAAAGCACAGTTGCAAAGAGGAACCTGATCGTGATACTCAGTAGTTGGAGCAGAAATGCTAAGGTGAATCCACTGTACCATGCCAGAATGAAAAATGCATTTATCAGTGCGCTTCGCCACCAAATGAATTTCTTCTCTACATGGGACGCAATATGGACGTGGTCTCCCCTGTCGGCAATAGCATCTTCATCACCACCCACGTCAAGCAATATGGGGTCATGTTCGGAAGACTCTGACGAGTTGGCCATGGACGGAATTTGAAACATTCCCGTTCCAAGAAGTGAGCAGCGTGTGAAAAGCCCAAAATTGCTTGCCACTTGTACTATTGGTTGTATGGAAATAGTTAGAAGTGGTACATAAGTTGCATATTTACATAAATTGTTCCCACTTTCTCTGAGTCAATAATCATCACCCCAGTGTCTCTTTGTTCGTCCGAGCTGTGGATCCGACTCTCTCCTTCCGACCAGTAACTCCAGGAAACATCCATCATAGTGAGGTAGAGTCGTCACCGATAATAACATCAGGCATCAGGCTTCTCGGGTTCCTGAGCATGTGGAGTTTCTGGAGGAATAGGTGCTGTAGGATAGTTCCGCCTGGATACGGAGTTTATGAGATCGTTGAGGCGCAAGCGGAACTAAAACTTACCACGTCCGCCAGTGATCAAACTGTTTCTGGTTAAGATACTCTCGCCATTCATCTTTCTTTATCTCTGACCTGAAGCGTGCGTGCTGAAGCAGCTCAAGATGGTGCAGAGCATGGGGGTAACTTCTCGAGTGCTCAAATCAGTGTCAAGAGAGAGATTAAACCACACCAACTGTATGAAGCGAGCATAATCCTTCTCTCGCCAATATTGTAAATATTCCAAGTAATTGACGAACGCAGGCTGATCGAGTATGTTTTGTTGGGCAAGAGTGTGCAAATAGTAAGGATTTGCAAGAGATTGTACAAATTCAAGCTCAAGCTCAAACCTTTCTCTATTTTCTGCCCGGGCGTCAGCAACGGGGGGAGGGGATCCCACTGTCACGGTCGTAGACATCTCAATGTATTCTCGGCTTTTGTTTAGATCTAGGCCAACCAAACAGACAGTCACGTGGCTATGACGCGTCGAAAGTCGAGACCCGTCACTTTTACAGTTCTTGTCATCGATTCGACGGCCCTGTCAGTATGTCTGACGAAGATTCCAGCGGCTGGGAACTCACGGAGTCCGATCCTGGTGTTTTCACGTACGTTTCACCTCGTTCAGTTTAATCCCAAGAAAACCGAAATTTTCGTCAATCACCAGCGAACTCCTGAAAACACTCGGTGTTCCGTACATCGTTGATGACCTGTACTCGCTCGATCCTGAGACACTGTCTACACTGCAACCTCTCCGCTCTCTAATATTCCTCTTCAAATGGTTGCCCCCCACCACTAGCGAGCCAAGCAGTGCTCCAGGAGAGTATGATACTGATTTTCTTGGCTTTTTCGCGCACCAAACTGTGAACAATGCCTGTGCGACCATCGCGGTGATAAATGCCCTAGGGAATATACCATCCCTCCCTTCTGGTTCACAGCTTGCGGACTTGATGAGTTTTACGACGAGAATGGACCCTCAAATGTGTGGAATGGCAGTCACCAGTGCAGACTGGTTGCGAGAAGCACATAATGCGCTTTCTCCGCCAAGTTCTATCTCATTAGATGGCCTTGGGCTATCGAAGAAGACCGAAGACGCTTATCACTTCGTCGTTTACATTCCGATTATGGGTAGCGTCTATGAACTCGACGGATTAAAGCCGTATCCTGTTCGCCACGGCGAGTATGATGAGTGTGGGGAGGGATGGTTAAAGAAGGCGAGGTAGGTAATCGCTATTAAAATTTGATTTTACTCTAAGATTAATATCCGCCCGATTAGAGAGGTGATTGAACATCGGATAAGCACATATCCCACTGGAGCAGTAAGTGACTTCCCTGGTGGAGACACCGTTGTTTTGAATTACTTTATTCTCTTCGCTAGTTGGAATTCAGTTTACTTGCCCTTCGAGACGATCCCTTGCCTGCTCTCAAAATGCAGCTAGAATGCCTTCAGCAAAACGGAAGTGGTTCAGAAGTCAGTCAAGCACTCGTGAAGATGATCAACAATGAAAACTTAAAACGCGACCGCTGGGCTGTATGTATTTGAAATCCTCTAAGATCCGGTACTATGACTTATTCGATAATGCTTTGGGCAGTTTGAAAATAGTCTTCGCCGCCACAACCATATCGGGCTAGTTCACGCACTGTTGGTTGGACTCGCCAAGGCTGGGCGGCTTTCATCTGCCACAGAGAATGCCAGGAAGGTTATGCGGGAACGGGTAGCAAGGCAAGGAGAAATGGGACTTGGCGACCATATGGATGATGACTAGTGACACTGACTTGTCCGCGCTAGTGATCCGATCTGTGTCTGTGTGGGTAGCAACTCCACACCACATGTGCTCACTCTTTTCCCGTCCGATGCGCAATCACATGCTCCGAACTCGATCTTTGGGTTTGAGTTCCGTCTATGGTTTCGAGTCCTGAAGAGCCCGCTCTCGGACGACAGTTGCTTGGGAATAGCCACTGTTGAAATTCCGCCCATATCAGTGCTCGGGTTTTGTAAGCAACTGTTCTACAAAATTCACCTCGGCCCGGTAATGGGATGTCCCGGTGTGATTTTGTCCGCCATCACGAGGCGTAAGTTTGTTGTTTGGGGCCTCATTTGAACTCATTTCGCGAAATGAATGACTGGGTGGCCCCTGAACCTTGCTTTCCGGATTTCCGACGCAGCCTGCCAGTGCGGCCTTTTGATGAGTAATAGTCGGCTGTTGAACAGCAACTTTCTCGAAGTGATCCGGCGCTAATGCTGTTGCCTTGATTCTATCGGAAGCTCTTGTAGTTACCTCAATCCACAACCCATTCAACAAAATGCCGCTTACCGTCAAATCTACCGTCCAATTGACGTCAGGTATTTAGGGTTCAATCCTTGTTCCCAATCTCTTTGCCTGACACACGGTGGCCAATACAGGATATGCGATGCCCCTTCTCGGGTTTGGCGTATATCAAAATTACAACACAAGGCCATCCGTTCTAACAGCCCTTGCAGCCGGTTACAGGTATGTAATCGGTTCGTTACAAAGCACGGTCGTTCCGCACCACGGCGCATAAAATCTGATCTACCGGTTTTCCTGTAGGCATATCGATTCAGCACAGGCGTACAAGAACGAGGCCGCAGTAGGTGAGGCTGTCAGAGAGAGTGGTCTAGAACGGGGAGACGTGTTCATCAGTACGCTACGCGCCTGTTAAAGCATGGTTCGTCGTGATGCTTATTGTTGACATGCAAGCCACAAAATGCGTCAGCAAAACGCATGGTTACGAGAGCACGCTCAAGGGTATCGACGAGTCGCTCGCGAGCTTTGGTTTCGGTACGGAGTCGAATATTTGAGTACTCAGTTATGTCCTCATTCGTTCACTTATACTTGTTTGTTACTCGCAATCGAAGAATACATCGACCTGTTTCTGATTCATGACCCCTTCTCTGGGACAGAGCGGCGTTTGGACACCTATCGTGCCCTGCTAGACGCTCAAAAGGTAGGGAAAATTCGGACAGTAGGGGTATCGAACTAGTTGGTCCTTCAAAACTAGCTTGTCTCTGTTCTCTGATTGGTCTCGGAGCCTAGTGGCATCAAGCACTTCGAAGAAATCAAAGATGCCGGACTGCCCACCCCAGCAGTGAATCAGATTGAGGCACGTTCCATTGTTCATAGCCATTCGTTGAAGTAACCTGTTTTCCTGTACATAGCTTCACCCTTTGTGCCAACAACGGCCTATCGTGGACTATTGCCGTGCACACGATATTATTGTGCAAGCGTATTGCCCTATTCTGCGAGGGCAGATGGACCATCCCGTAATTCAGGCGATGGCAAAAAAGGTTTATGCTATCATTAGTACACGCTACCAAAACTCATATTTTCTAATGTGTCGAATTAGTACGAACGTGAACCCGCTCAGATACTTATCAGGTGGTCCCTGCAGAAAGGGTGCGTGCTTCAGCTCATTTATCACTGCCCAAGAGTGTCTCGGTGTTCTATCGTTTTCCGTTTTTCATTCTTTTCCACAGATTTGTACCCCTTCCGAAGTCGGCTACTCCTAGCAGAATCAAATCCAATGCAAAGATATATGGCTTCTCACTTGATTCAAATGATATGACACTTTTGAACAACCTTGATGCTGGGAAAGCAGGGGCTATTAGTTGGAACCCGGTTGATGTACCTTGAAACTCGATGCTAATATTTTCGCGGTGGTCGGGGAATCCTAGACTTTCAACTGTGGATTAGTGACGACGTCCTAAATCACCATGTCCTAAGGTACTTAGGACGTGAACCCTTGTCCGGCGTGGGAACCCGTTAGCAGCTAGCAAAAAATGCCATCGTTCGAGAAAATTTGCGTCAATGTTGTACTGTGAAGGACCGCGGACGAAAATTAACGCGAATGTCAATCGGTGATGTTACATCAAGTGAGTCGACGTCGTGTTGCCACGTAAGGTAGAATTAGTATTAAGCTATGGTATCATTCGTGAAAGGTTGGGCAACTTGACCTTGCGGAAGTTCTCGACCTTCTGACTCGGTTCCTTCTAAATCCTTAGCTGCAAGACCCTGAATATTTAGGGAGGTTTGACAGGAGGCATACTGAGACTTCTGGTCGTGACATGATCATGATACCACGATCACGGTTTTCGACAAAAAGTCTCTGTCCCACGAAGTCTCCCAATTGCAGTCGTTTGGATAGCATCCCCGGAAGAAAATGTACCACCATGATAGATCCCGTCACAACCATTCCTGGAACGCGATCACTCGGTATTCCTGGATAGGTCGGTCTGCGTTGTGATGAGGTGACGAGGGTTCTCCATGGGAATGTCCATAAACTGGAGCATTTCAGCGAGGGTTGCGAAGTCATGGTGTTCGTTATATTCTGCTCTGATATATCGCGGTCCGAGGCTTGGACAAATGGCGACATTCATGATAGTGTGGCTCCAGTCGCGATAGATTCTCGGACCGGATGCCGGCGGTCTGAGGTGGCTGTATAGTTTCTTGTTTCACCTCGACGCATTTGGTCTGCACCCCCAAGCTGTTCACATCGCTCTTCGTCGGCTTCTCATCTTGGGTTTATTGTACAGGCTGACAGCGATAATGGACATCCTGTCCCACTTCGGGGAGCTCGATGAGTTGATCCAAGTCATTTACCAAGGCTTTGACCGATTTATCGTCCTGTCCGCAGTGAGCGAGTCATCTTGGACCGTACACGTCGGATTAAAGGGGCCTGAGGGAAGATGGTGGCGTGGATCTTGGTCAGAGCAAGATATTATGCACTTTGTTGTTCGTCCAGTGCTTTGTTGTCGGTGTCTACGATAATTTTGATTGCTCTTTTTACACAGGGTGCAAAGTGGAGCTCCCAAATTTTACAAAGCTTCGTTCACAACCTGACGGAGGCATTTGTGAATGATGAGCTATGCGTCAGCGACTGGACACCTGATCAGGGCGCAAAAATAAAGGTGAATTAGGTCTCGAAGTTGTCCCTTTGACCGTGAATCACCTTCGTACCTAGCTCACGTTGGGTCCTACGTCAGAAAAACCAGTTCACATTTCCCTAGTCGAACTCTCTGCTAAGGAAGCGGCATCTCATGCGACGACTATCTTTAGTGCAGTATGACATGAGTTATCCAGCCTTAAACCGTAATGACAATTGCCCAAGATCGCCCTTCAAGCACGGTCCCGTAGATGTCACTTACACCCGCCTGCATTTTTTACTGCAAGTGCTGGGTCTTCTCGTGCATTAGGTGCGTCGAATAGGTCGCGGATGTGTTCAAGGTACACAATCTGCATCTCCCTAAGTCAACGATACACATTCTCCTGCGAAGAAAACGCACACCCCTGAGCTCGTAGCACCGCCCCAAACCGAAGAAGAAACCGACGCTGGTCAACGGAAAATTAAATCATTGGGGGCAGAACTTGCGCACGTCAAGGCGGCAAGAAAGGCTAAACCGAAGTCTCCTTCAGCTGAGCCAGAGCCAAGTAAGTTACCGAGTCTATGTACCACTTTGTCTGACCCCCTACGTGCCTTGCAAGCAGCGCCATCGAACCAACGATCGAAAGGAGCATCGTTAGCCAATCCACACAAAAAAGCACGCAAATACCAGGTGGTGGAGTTTGAGTGATGGCTCTGACTAGGCACTGCGTCACCTAGTTCATATTGAATCTACCTATCCTCGAGTATCTGCTTACCTGAACCAGCTACCGTTGCTCAGACTACGATGAAGTGTCGTCCTGGAACAGGTTTCCACGGTTTTTATGATACGACTTTTCTAAATAATTCTAAATGTACGCCTTCTAGTAGACATCCCTGTTGGTGCGAAAGTAGACATGAGTTAGAGAAGCTGTTACATACATATGTATGTAATACAAGGGACTGGGCAAGTTTCGTGGGCTTTTCACCAGTCTATTGGTCGTAATAGGTATGTACCTCAATGATCTATCCACGGTATATATTATGCTTGGTGGTGTTACGAGCCGACAACTGTACCGAATCCGAATCCGAGCCGAGACCGTACCGAAATAGGATAGGGTCTTATAGCCGTCAATGACACGTTTGCAAAACGACTTCAGCGTTCCTTCACTGTGACCCCATTTCTCTTCCCCAATACCCTTAACCTGAAATCACCATGTCCAACATTCCCAGTACTTTACCTACACGGGGAGATACCACCGCTAATGCGCTGAGCGTGGAGGCCATGTTCGCGCAAATACTGGGTGCAGTACAGAAATCGGTGCGTCGAGTTTCGCGACTCAAATATCCTCATTTTTTTTACAAAGGGAACTACAGCAAACTGAGATATCTGAACTTCGCCAAGAATGCGTAGATTTGAGACTCGCCAACGCGAGTCTGGAGAAACAAATTAAAGAGGGTTTGAATGTATGTCTGTTGCCAGGGGCAGTTGTTATTCCGCCGACTGAACATCCGTCGGCAGAACCACAGCGTCAACGGAAGCCGCATCGCTTCCTCACCTGGTTCTGTGACTCCCGTCCCCGGGAGCCCTCAGCTTCGCGCAAAGTCTCCGTTCCTTTCCCCTCATAATATTCCCAATCTTTCTGCAGTCCCCGCATCCTTTCTCGGCCCTTCCCCGCTCGGAGATAACACTGTGACTGCCGTACCATATCCACAACGCGATATTCCAGGGTTTTACGTTGTTATTCCTGCAGGAGGGGCTGGCACTCGCCTCTGGCCACTATCCCGAGAAGGACATCCCAAGTTTCTCCTGGATCTTACTTTGAAAGGAAGATCTCTGATTCAAGCCACCTGGGATCGACTGTTACCCCTTTCCTCTGCGCATCGTTTGACGGTCGTCGCTGGACCAGGACATGTCAAGTCTATCCACGAACAACTTCCGGATCTCCTTCCTCACAATCTCTTCTGTGAACCTGGGCCAAAGGAATCTATGGCGGCTATCGGCCTCGCTGCCGCCGTCCTTGCGAAAAGAGATCCAGATGCCATAATCGGGTCCTTTGCCGCCGACCACATGATCTCTGGTGACGAAGCGTTCCTTTCCGCGATTACTGAGGCAGTTGAAGTAGCGAAGACGGATTATCTTGTGACCATCGGCATTGCACCCTCACACCCATCCACTGGGTTTGGTTACATCCGTCTCGGTGATAAGCTGGATATCAGGCAAGCTCCGAACGCAAGACTCGTGTCGAGCTTCAAGGAGAAACCAGATGCTCGTACCGCGGCCGCCTACATTGGCACGGGTAACTATCGGTGGAATGCTGGGATGTTTGTGACGAAGGCGACTGTACTCATGCGCCTTTTGAAGGATTACAAGCCTGATTTGCATGACGGGCTTCAAAATATTGCTAGTGTTTGGATGGACGATGAGAGACGTCAAGCAACATTAACAGAAGTTTGGCCTACTCTAGAGAAAATTGCTATAGATCACGCTGTTGCGGAACCTGCTGCTGTTGAAGGCAAGGTGGCTGTCGTACCTGCGACCTTCGGCAAGTCTCGTGGCTCTAACGGATCAAAGATTTATTTTCTGACCAGTAACTTCTATCAGGTTGGGATGATGTTGGAGACTTCTCTTCTCTCGCTGATCTCCTTCCTGCCGAATCCAACCAACCTCGTATCCTTGGCGACGGTGGCTTAGGTTGGTATTTCGCACCATATTTGATATCGGTGATATCGATGCTAACATTTTTTAAAAAATTTGTAGTTCTCACCGAGCAGGTCGCCGGCGGCATTGTCGTCCCTGGGTCCGGAAGACTGATCACCTGTCTTGGAGTCGATGATCTGGTTATTGTCGACATGCCAGACACGCTTCTCGTGACAACGCGCGCACGTTCTCAGGAAGTGAAACGCTTGGTGAAAAAGTGTCGTGAGGCTGGTTGGAAGACTCTGCTATGAGTGAACACTTCTGTAATAGCAACAGGACTATCTAGCTTTCAAATGTCTTTTTCTTTGGTATTCGTTTGTGTGTTTCTTGCCTGTGCTTGTTATTGTATTACTCTGTACATTCTTTAATGTTGCACGAATTCCTTTCTTTTATTTGCTTTGAGTTCTGTTTGTTGCTTCAAGTGCTGTGTATCCTTTCATTGATTACAACAGAGTTGAATATACTACCCTTTATAAAGATGATGACTTTAGTGACATTGTGAGAGGAGAAAAATGTTAACTAATACAGTGTCAAAGAAAAGAAAGGTGATAGAACATGAAGAGGACTAAAAGTAATCAGAAGTGATATGATAATGGTATTGTATATACAGTGACTCCAAAAAGCATTCCAATATTTGATTCAAATGCAAAGGACAAAGTATCCTGCATTTGTCCGTGGGAATTTCATTTCGCTTTGGTGAGACCAAATATAGTATATACCCTTGGCTACATTGTGAGCCTAAAATCATGTGATTTGGTCCAGTGGCTGTGGAGATATGCCCATTTAAAAACAGTGACCTCATTGGAATGCTTTATGTACTTTTCATCTGGACATCATAATCATAACAAGAACATGTTATATTTCATATTTTTTGGTAATGTAAACAAAGATACACATGTAAATAGTATGTCAGAGCTTTAACACCCCTTTATTTCATACTTTAATCATCATACAAACCCTTTTTACTAATAAAAATGCCAATATTCTTGCTTGGCTTGATATTGGTCAATTTTCATATTCTATTGCCACTGATTTTTATGTTGGCCTCTCTATTGTATCCAGGCTTTGCTTCCAAGAGCATCCAAACTTGGATAAATCCTTTGGTGGTCACCTATTCAAACTTTTTCTCACCAATATTTGCCATGCTATTCATTTTATTTCCTTTTATCAGGTAGAAAATGCTATTCAGGTCACTAAGGCACTGTCCAATATTATCAATCAACTTCTCTACCATAATACAGTCTGCCAACACTTGAAAAAAAAAGAAATAAAAGCTGTTTCCAAGCAAAAACAATCTCTTCTTTCAGCTAGATGTAGTAAATGTACTATAGCAGTTGCTATATGACACTGGCAATGGCTGGGACCACTGAGTAGTCATGGGCCCTTAGTCAAAGACTAGTATGTGAGTGGCCACTAGTATTGGCCACAAGGTGGTAGGTCTGTACAGGTAGTTATTACAGATAGTTATGCTGGTTATCCAATAGATGGTCCATATACTGTACCTGTACAGTGAGCTCAAAAACTGTTGCAATGTTTGCTTTATTTGCAATGCATGGCATATACTGCCAATACCCGTGGGAATTCCGCTTAGTGTTGGTGAGACCAAATATAGTACTTGCCATTGGGTATC
>JBBPKE010000340.1:0-23072 GCA_038089095.1 Tylopilus orsonianus | reverse complement strand
CGACGATGGCTGTTATTGTCGGGGTGAATGTTATGTACCAGATGAAGGATGGCAAAAGGAAGCCCGTTCTCCATGGAATCAAGACGAGCAACTGGCTCAACGGATTCGATGTCAATGGTAGGATCACAATCCATTTTGGCTGTCCATCTTGAGGTCTGAACTTCTCTCAGACAACCAGACTGTTGTCGGTGCATTTGGACTGACCAAGCACACCCCGAACTATGTGGACTCGGACAGCCGTATTGCCTCGATCGGGTTTCTCGTGTTTGACAAGACAACGGGTGATGTAACAAAGCAAGGTCAGGGGAACGTACCTGAGAACTTGTGGATATTGCATGCTGAGCATTGGAATATTGTACTCATCAGGACCCTGGTCTGCCAGCCCAGCGAATACCAGTAAGGGTTGGGGCAGTTTTGGGCCAATTGTCGCATTCCAAAGCACCCAGGATGCGGGTAACAACCGTAAGCAATGCACACTGTATACGTTTATTCCTGGTACTAATTATGATGTAGTTGGTCTCACTTCTCTAGGGTTTACCAAGTCTTCTTCGGGTGGACCCGATTCTGGAGCGCTCTTGTTGAAGAATTAAGCTTCACGCAATGATTTTATCTGAAACTGAGATCGGGCTCTCGGCCTATGTAGTCTTTGTTGTTTGAGTGAATATATTTTCTTTGTGAATAACCTACTTGTGAAGACGAGTGACTCTGACTGTCTCTACGGCGGGTGGGAAAGCTTAAATATTTTTGGAAGTTAAAGATGACTGAGAATGTATCCTGTTCTCCTCGGTGATCGTGAAGGTAGGGAATTGCTAATGGGGCGTATTTTCATAAGGAGGCGAACAGGGGGGTTACGTCTCTGAGCACAGAATGCTGGTGGTAAATTTGTGACAGGGTGGATTTAAATAGAGGAGTGATGTGTAGGCATGCTGGCTTACCTCGGTACTTTTGGATCCGAGAAGAGAGACACTGACTGCCTCTTCACTCGTCACGCCAAGATAGATACTTGCTTGAGGGGCTTCCGAGTGATCGCTGACACATGGCAGAGCCAGCGTCAGTCTATCATGATCCCAGATTCCGGGAAACCTCGGACGTTCCTAACTAGTGAGCCCGCCCACCGACACACCTACTAGTACAATAGTGACGTTGTGCCACTGTGTGTCACTGCCCAACACACCCTTTTTGGTTATTATTCCGTAGTGTATATGTAAAAAGCAGCTTTTCGCACTTATCACCTCAGTCCGTCGTTTCCTGAACACGACTGAGGTGAGTTAATACATCTTACATTTACTACCTACTCGAGCTAACTAGTACCATAGTATTGTGCTCGATAGTCGTGCGCCCATATCCAGATGTACTTTCAAAAATGCATGTCTTTCACGAACTAGCCAGAACTACGTTGACGGGCCTCCCCACGTTGCACGGAGCGCCTCTAGTCGCGACGGCACACGATACCATGTTGGCTCGCTTAGTTTACAGACACTGAGGGCGTAGGAGGTTCCTCTCACAATGCCTCAGCATAGCATGACTGGTCAGCGTCAACGAGTGAACGCACATCGTGGATGCAGATGCACCGGCCCCGGACCCGACCGTCGAATTGCAGTTCCTTCAGGGCTCAGGTCATTTCGCTCGTGCACTTTTTCAGCGCCTTGTTGGTCTGCCACCATGAGTTATGCTAGATCACGACATGTTGCAGCGCTCAGCGGGAAAAATTGCAAATCGACGTCAAAGGAACAAGACGCTTCCATACCGCACGGGAAACTGTGTACCCTTAAAACCTCAGGGACCAACCCCCACCCTCTCTGCCCGAGGTCATCGGCGCCTACACGAACCGCTTCAAGGCCCTTGCTTTCCTTGCTGTCCATGTGACCCCGCAGCGTCTCCATCTAAATGCACAATCGAGATACGTCCCCCAATCGTTCCCCCTGCGCAACCAACCAATTCATCGTCATCCAACCAAACTTAACACAATCACAAAACGGATCCACGCACCCGAAACCCGTTGGCGTAGGCGACCACATGGCCGTACTGTCCATATCCACGTCCAACATCCCATTCGTCATCATCGGTAACACCGACGACACCTCATCCCCCACTTCCGCGTCAATGAACGCCTGCAATTTCGTGAGCAGCTGAGTGAGCCGAACCCTCGTGACCGCTCCCGTCGTGCGGGTGCGGTGGAGAGAAACTGCCAAACGAATCCAATATCTGATCCGAAAATAGATCGTCGATCGAGTACCCGTCCCCAGGGGCGAAATGGCGACTGGCCACCGGCGCAGGCGCAGGATTTGTCGGCTATGGTGTCGACAAGAACGAGAACCATACGTTGGACACATGCATCGACGGCAACCCAGCAGTGCACTCATTGGAAACGTCACTTACCCACATAAGTAAAGCTGTCCCAAATCGTTAATACGGACCCGCAGACTGTACGACGGCGCGGATTACGACGGTGTGTGTGGGGGGTTGCTAGCGAAGCTGTTGTGACTGGGTGTGGACCTCGCGGGAGATGCGGCGCGATTCAGCGATTGTTCTGGACCCTTCTTGCGGCAATGAATCGAGTCGCGAAGCAGGTGTCAGACTGTCAGAATCCCTTTCGCGCTTCGTCCCCCTTTGAGGGCTGGGTTGAGGAAGTGGAAGATCCCCTATAGAAGCGAGCTCGTACGGAATATCCCTAGAAATAGATACATTCGATCAGCCTGGTAGATGAGCCCCGTGATAGTCACGAACCAGGTCTACCTGCGGTGTTCCATCTACCAAGCGTGCACGTCAGCCATTTCCTTGACCGGATCCGTCGACAACCCAGACCGCTTCCCTCCCCAAATATTCAACAACAGCGCGGTCCCGGACGTAAATGCGGGCATCTGCCACCCGACGTCAGACATCATTCACAACACATCACCACATCCTACCTGCAGAAAAGACGCATACCCGCCCGCACGTCGCCTATAGATATCAATCACGTGACTACACGAACAGGCAGCATTGATACAAACGGCGAGCAACAGAAACGAAAGCGGAGACGGCTCGCGCAGAGAGGTTATGAACGGTCGATGGATGAGTACCTGCGCGTAGTAATAGTTTGTTGTAAATTTGACCAACGCGCTTTAGTATTCCATATATGGTAATCGTTACATAAGCTTAGAGCTTACACTTTGCTACAGTCTCTTAGTTTATTTCCTCAGTAGCTTGACATCTACTGAGGGTAAGCCCTATTTTCATGGGCATTTACTACTGTACTAACTACCATAGATCTCATAGGTAGTACCCTTAATATCAGTAGCTCGACATCTACTGAGGACCTCATAGTTCCACTTAACCTCTGTACAGCATCCTTTCAACATAGTTGGCGTACAGCGCGCTCGATTGCATTATGAACGGCGAATCGGGCTCCTAAGCCGAGTCCCAGCAAACTGCTTCTCACGTCAGACCACGAGAACGCCCGACATGTCATCGCTCACCGTGATCAGGCACTTCGTCGGTCCACTTGCTCAGAGATGAATCAAGGTCCGCCACGATATGTTACTCCCATTGTTGCCCGACGAATCCCAACAGGATCTTTGACTTGTTGATCGAGTACTACGCAATCGCATCAGTGCGCAAAGAAAACGCGTACACAAAAACAGACTTACGATTGTCCTATGAGAGGACAAAAGTATGTTGAACAGTTTGATGAAATAGACAAAAAATGAGGCCGTAGAGGGCTTATCAGGCGATTGCTTGAACGCTTGCTGCGGATTGGGATGTTCCCAATATTTGTCACCACAGTTGATGGGGTAATCGAGATCAAAACTGCAAACAGATGTCGACCGAGTTGCGACAAAAGAAAGCCAAAACGACACCTACCCTTCATCTGGGATAGCGCACGGCCAACCCAACGACGAGCTCATCAGACGATCGAACAATACCAGCACCCACAACACAAGGCCCTAAGAGAACGCCCTCGTGGGAGATTAACGCACTCACCAAAGCGATATTTTCCATAGTTCGTCTTCCACAGAAGGTTTCTCATTATACGACTTCCGCCGATGAGCACCGACACAATCATTGTCCAGCACTCCTACGGCGCCGACATCCCTCGCAAGAGCAACACAGACAACCAGGATCGCGAACGCTTAAACAAGGGCGCGCGGATCGAGAACACGCACGCAATACATCTGCAAATCTTCCAACAAGGCGGCCCGAGCAACGTCCGCCCCACCATCTGTACCTGATCGAAAAAATTCCACCCTACCGAGTGCTCTGATATCTGATTATCAATGCAACCCGAAAACACGCGCAGGTCGTCCCAACTTCATGTTCATTGTTGCGAGGCTCCAGATGCGCCAAGGTGGGCCAGACAGCAAATTCTGCACTGGCTCGTTCGCCAATGATACCAGACCGAGTGGTAAACTCACAGGGCAGGTATCCTGCGAATTCGACAGAATGAGGTTCCTCATCGACCACTTTCTCGTCGTTGCATACTCTTCTGCTTGCAGTATGGTCTTGTAGGCACGGTATTCTAAAAAACCCATAGTCCCAGGATTCGGGGAGAGTCGAGATTTGTGAATGGAGACTCACGAACGAGGAGCTGATGGAGCTGACGTCAAACTCAGGTTTGTATAGCCAAGGACAGGCCTTGGTGTTTTGTCGAAGAGGGGACCACAAGGGTCTCATCACCCCAGTAGCAGCACGTTCTTGAGGTTCACATGGTCTTTCAGACCATTTTCTGTGTAACCAGCAAGAAAGTGTTGCCAAGGGTGCGGTCTCGTGCCATGCTGTCGCGACTGGAGGCGCTCCCGTGCAACGTGGGGAGGCTCGTTAATGTGTTCTCGCTGGAGACATGCATGCCGGGCAAGCACGATAGTACGTGCTTCCAGACAGATATGATGACGCTGCCCCAGCCACCATAACATTATCATCCAAAGCAGCTTGACACTCGAAAGGATTGGGACGTGACATGCCGGGCAGTGGTTCACACAATGGCGCAATGTCCGAACTATACTACTAGGTGCGTCACTGGGGCCTCGCTAGTTAGGATCATCTCAGGGGATCTCCCAGAGTGGTACTGGCTCTGTCATATATCGCCGATCACTTGGAGGCTTTTCGGGTATCTATCCTGGCATGATGAGTGAAGAGGCAGCCAGTGTCTCTCTTCGACCCAAAAGTACCGAGGTAAGCCGACATGCCTACACACAACTTTGCTATCTCGTCTTGGTCTATACCATGCCAAGTAGTGCACTGTAGCCTTGCCCACATATTTAGTCGCATCCACTGTCTATCCTGTCACAAATTCCATACCAGTGTTCCATGCTCGGAGATGTAACCCCCTCCTGCTCGCCTCCACAAAATGAAAATACGTCTCATTAGCAATTTCCTGCCTTCACCATCACTGATGAGAGCAGCCATTTTGACCATTTTTGAGTGTTGATTTCGTGCGTATGCAGGCAACGATGCATTCTCAGTGACCTTTGGCCTTGAAGATATATATGAAATCTTCCTCGCTGTAAAGACACCCTGAGTCACCCGTCCTCACCAGTAGGTTATTCGCAAACAAAATATATTCGTTCAAACAACAAAGACCACATGTGCTGAGAGTCGAATCTCAGTTTAAGATAAAATCATTGCAACACGAATTCTACATTGTCAATATTCATCTCAGAGGACTCCAAAGTCGGGTCCACCTGGAGAAGTCTTGATAAAGCCGAGAGAAGTAAGACCAACTACATCATATTTAGTGCGAGGAATAAAGGTATATAGGGTAGACTACTTACGGATGTTACTCGCGTCCTGGGTGCTTTGGAATGCGACAATCGACCCAAAACTGCCCCAACCATTGCTAGTATTCGCTGGGCTGGCCGACCAGGGTCCTGATGAGTAGAATATTCCAATGCTCAGTACACAATATCCACAAGTTCTCAAGTCCGCTCGCCTGACCATGCTTCAATACATCACCTGTGGTCTTGTCAAATACGAGAAACCCGATCGAGGCAATACGTCTGTCCGAGTCCAAGTACTCCGGCGTATTTTTGATCAGCCCAAATGTACCGACCACAGTCTGGTCGTCTGAGAGGAGGTCAGGCCTCAAGACGGACAGCTGACACAGATTGTGATCCTACCATTGGCGTCGAATCCCCCGATCATTTTTCCTGTCTTGATTCCATGGATAACGTGCTTCCTTGTGCCATTCTTCATCTTGTACGCAACATCCACTCCAACAATAACAGCCATCGTGGTTCCGATGGTTACGTCGGTATAGACATCGATCCTGACGATGCCGTTAATGTTCTGTTCATACGGGAACCCTGCAACTAGAGATGTGGCACAGTGAGTCGGAGAATTATGATCACAAGAAGGAGCCACCCACCGTCATACAGGTCGGCGAGCTTCGTATCATTGTCAGCGTGGCGAAGGCCAACAAGTTTGGTGAAATCGAAAGCGCCAAGGGCAGGAGGGGGCTGAGTGCTAGCCATGTTATTTTGATCTGGGAAATGTATGTGAATCACTGATACTAGACGACTCACCTGGGTACCTCTGTTTTATGGTCTGAGAGTACTGGATACAATTACCATCTTGGATCAGCTGTACCGACTTTGAAGCTCTTGATGACACCATTCCATGTATACCGGAAAACCACCAGTAACATTTACTCTCACAGAAGGCGTTTGAACGCATCTCCCAGGCGGATCGTTTGACACGGGTACACCATGTGTGACGAGATTCATGAAAACAATGGGGTATGGGCGGTCGAAGCATACCGGTACTATCGTCATGGCGTCTCTAGCTCGTGGAATCCAGAATGCAGTTATTCCAGACTCGTACCTTCTTCGCACGTCAGTGGTGTCATACTACAGATGACTCACCTGTAGAGTCGAGATGCACCGCTGAACATGCTGTAAACTTGACCAGCACGCTTTAGCTTTCCTTACATGGTAATAGTTACATAAGCTTAGAACGTACACTTTGTTACTACCCTCTAGTTTATTTCCTCAGTAGCTTGACTTCTACTGAGGTTTCTATAGTTCCACTTAACCTCTGCACAGCATCCTTTTATAAGCCGATCGTGGTCACGCTCGGGCTTGATGATGATGTAGGTCTCACTCCTTTGAAGGTCGTGAGGCTTCAATTCCTCTATCACACAGAATTCCTCTTCCGACAGGTCGGGAGATATTCATATCCGATCTAATTCGGGCTTTCCCGGATTCCAATTGTGATCGACCATGGTCCGTGTGACTTTGAGGCAGAAGTGTAAGTGTACCATTATATATGATCTCTGTCAATATATTGGCGTTCATTCTGTGTTGCAGTGTGACCATAACCTCAAGGTATTAGGAGTGGTTGTGAACTATTGGTTTATCAGTTTCGGACATTCATGATGGAACCATGGGTGGAGTTTGAAGTTTGACATGGCGACTCAGATCTAAAATTCGCTTTTGTTTTCCTTCGTGAAATGAAGTGCCAACAGTACACTTGTTAATTCAGGAACTCTGCATCATCAATCCTAACTCGGCGATTCGGCACTCTGCATCACCGAACAGCGCCGCGGGCGGATTCGCAAGGCTCAACATGAACAGCAAAGAACTAGGTCTGGGCCAGTTAGCCGAGTTATTACCATTTGGAATAGAAATATGTTTACGTTTTAGCCATCAACCCTCCACTCACAGTTTTTCCATTTCCCAGCCCCTTTGAATGGCTTTGTATGTCTGACGTTTAATGTTGATCTTGATAGTCCTGGCTGAGCCAGGTATGTATCTTTGATTACCAGTTTACGGTCCAAATAGTGAATTTCGCTGGGCAGGTGAACATCATGCATCAATGCCATCAATGTGAGAAATGGAAGTAGCACAATTCAAACAGAACTCCTGAGATGGCACTAATGTCAGTGTCTGGAACAGTCAGCTTACGTCTGTTGGATCACACAAACACCGAACAATGTGCACGTGCGAAGTTACGAAATCATGATGGTATGATCACGATATTGAGGTCCATGTGCAGTCTAGGCACAAAACCTTGATGTAAAACTTTTTGTGAAAACAATACCCTCTTTTGCCACAATGGTAGGTATGTATAAACTGTTAATTTCCTGAGAAAGCCCCAGAAAGGTAAATGATTGATCAGTGCTCATGACCGAAGTATCGGGAATCGTGCTTCATGGATTATTACAATCAGCATTCCGTGATCCCAGATACAGGCTAATTTTGTCAATAAGGAATTATCGTATTCGGATCGTAAGCTAGTAGTCAACTTGTAGACATATTGTTTACGGTAAATTGTTACTCCGAGTCCTTTGTATGACCAATCCTCCACTCTGCTCAAATATTGCCAGCATTTAGTAGGTGGAAGAAGGACGGAGTGCTGTATCTGTCGTCCCCAATAGTGAGTCAAAGTATGGTGTTGAATACTGGCACTTTCACTAGTAGCTGCTGTCAACTGTATACTTACTTCTGACCTGAAATTTCTCCGACCCGGACATTCAGTACATCAAATGTTCCCTCTCATGCACAGCCTTCATATGAATATGTGAGTGAATCCATCCCCGACGGAAATAAAAGTATATGTTCACTTGTTCCAGATAAAGTGCATAATCGTGACTAGTTCCGTGGGACGAGGTACAACCTGATTCGAACAGTGCAAAAACAAGGATGCTGGACCTTGGTTTGTACACAAGAATTCCTTTGCATCCTTGGATAGATTCAAATGATTGCCTTGCACCGCCTCGGCCTAGTAAGATACATACCTGGTTCAGCCGGGATAATCAAGATCAACATTAAAAGTCAAGTCATGCAAAGCCATTCAAAGGGTATGGGAATTGGAAAACCTGTGATTGCTGGGTTGATGGCTAAAATGCAAAGATGTTTCTATTTCAAGTTGGCCAAATAGTAATACCTCGGCTAACTGGTGCGTACTTTACCGATCATGGTGAACCTTGCCAGCTGCGGGCGCTGTCCGGTGCTGCAGATTACCGAATCGCCGGATTAGGTTCCTGACCTGACAAGTGTGCTGTTGGCACTTCGTTTCACGGAAGAAAGCAAGCGAATTTTGGAACTGAGTCGCCTTGTCAAACTCCGTCTAGGTCCCATCATGAGATGGACCAGTGGCTCACGATTGCTCCAAATACCCCAAGATTATGGGCACACTGCAACGCAGAATCAACGCCAATATAATGACAGAGATCATACTAAAGGTACGCTTATTCTTCCACCTCCGAGTCACTCGGATCAGGGTCGACCATAATTGGAATCTGGGGAAGCTCGCATTGCATCGGATATGAATATCCCCTCCCATCGGAAGAGGAATTCTGTGTGACAGAAGAATTGAAGCCTCGGGACCTCTAAAGGAGGAAGACCTACATTATCATCAAGCCCGAGCGTGACCATGGTCAGCTTACAAATAGTAAGCTTAGGTTGCATTGCCTCAGAAGTCAGTTCGAACCAAGTCAAGCTCGGAGTTGACAGATGGTCCACTGATATCTGATTGTAAAGTGTGTGTTCAGTGGTGCATCTAGACTCTACAAGCGAGTCATCTGTTATGGCACCACTGACATGGGAACAACGTACCAGTCGGGAACAACTTCCTTCCAGATTCCACGAACCGGTGACTTCACCATGGTTGTACCGGTATGGTTCGATCGCCCATACATCATTTGTTCTCATGGATCTCGTCATGCATGGTGTACCGGTGTCAAGCAATGCACCCAGGTGATGCGTTCAAACTCCCTTGGTGAGACACATGTTACTGGCCATTTTCCGGTAGACACGGCGTAATGTCATCAACAGCTTCAAAGTCGGTACAGATGATCCGAGATGGTAATTGTACTAAGTACTCTCAGACTATAAAACAGAGGTACCCAGGTGAGTCGTCTAGTATCAGTGATTCACATACACCTCCCAGATCAAAACAATATGTCTAACATTCAGCCCCCTCCTGCCCTTGACAATTTCGACTTCACCAAACTTGTTGGCCTTCGACACGCTGACAATGATACGAAGCTCGTCGACGTGTACGATAGTGGGTGACCCCCTACTGTGATTATCGTTTTCTGACTCACTGTGCCACGTCTCCAGTTGGAGGGTTCCCATACGAACAGAACATCGACAGTATTGTCAGGATCGATGTCTACACCGACGTGACCATCGGAACCACGATGGCTGTTATTGTCGGAGTGGATGTTACGTACAAGATGAAGGATGGCAAAAGGAAGCATGTTCTCCATGGAATCAAGACGAGCAACTGGCTCAACGGATTCGATGTCAATGGTAGGATCACAATCCCTTTTGGCTGTCCGTCTTGAGGTCTGACCTTCTCTCAGAGAACCAGACTGTTGTCGGTGCATTTGGATTGACCAAGCATACACCGAACTATGTGGACTCGGACAGCCGTATTGCCTCGATCGGGTTTCTCGTGTTTGACAAGATAACAGGTGATGTAGCAAAGCAAGGTCAGAAGAATGGACCTGAAAACTTGTGGATATCGCATACTGAGCATTGGAATATTGTACTCATCAGGACCCTGGTCTGCCAGCCCAGCGAATACCGGTAAAGGTTGGGGCAGTTTCGGGTCAATTGTCGCATTCCAAAGTACCCAGGATGCGGGTAACACCCGTAAGCAGTGCATTCTGTATACTTTTACTCCTGGCACTAATTATGATGTAGTTGGTCTCACTTCTCTAGGGTTTACCAAGTCTTCTTCAGGTGGACCCGATTTTGGAGTGCTCTTGTTAAAGAAGTAAAATTAAGGCAATGATCTTGTCTCAGGCTGAGATCCGACTCTCAGCCTATGTAGTCTTTATTGTTTGAGCGAATATATTTCTTTGTGAATAACCTACTTGTGAGGACGAATGACTGAGTGTCTTTACAGTGGAGAAGTTTATATATTTTCGAGGCCAAAGATGACTGAGAATGTACCCTGCTCTTCTCGATGGTAGTGAAAATAGGAAATTGCTAATGAGACGTATTTTCATTTTGTGGAGGCGAAGTGGAAGGGGTTACATCTTCGAACACAGGATATTGGCGGAGAATTTGTGACAGGACAGATTTAAATAGAGGAGTTGTGTGTAGGCATGCCAGCTTACCTCGGTGCTTTTGCATTGAAGAGACACCCAGGCTGTCGCTTCACTCATCACTCCAAGATGGATACTTGAAAAGCCTCCAAGTGATGGGCAACACGTGACAGAGCCAGTCAGTCATGACCCGTGACTCTGGGAAATCTTGGACAATCCTAACTAGCGAGGCCGCCCACGACACACCTAGTAGTGTAATGGTGACGCTGCGCCACTGTGTGGGCCACTGCCCAACGTGTCACGTCCCCATCATTTCGAGTGTCAGGTCGCTTTGGATGAGGGTGTCATGGTACCTGGCGCAGTATCATCATATCTGCCTGGAAACCCGTACTATCGTGCTCGCCCGGCATGCATATCTTCTATGAACCAGCTAGAACCACATTGACGGACCTCCTCACATTGCACGGGAGCGTCTTCAGCCGCGACGGCACACGACACCGTGCCGGTGCACTTAGTTCGCAGACACCGAGGTGGCAAGGGGTTCCTCTCACAATGATTCAACGTGGCATGACTGGTCAGCATGAACGAGTGAATGCACATCGCGGATGTAGACGCACCGGCCCCGGACCCGAAGGTCGAATTGCCGTTCCTTCCGGGCTCAGGTTGTTTCGCTCGTGCACTTTTTCAGCGCCTTGTTGGTCCACCACCATAAGTCACGCTAGATCACAGACACATGCTACAACGCTCAGCGGGAAAAAATGCAAATCGACATCAAAGAGACAAGACATGTCCATACCACACAGAAAACCGTACATCCTTCAGTCCTCAGAGACCAGCCCCCCCTTTCTGCCCAAGATCATTGGTGCCTACCTGAGCCGCCTCATGAGACCTCACAGCGTGGCCATCCAAATGCACAATCAAGATACGTCCCTCAATCGTTCCCCCTGCGCAACCAACCAATCCATCGTCATCTAACCATATTCAACACAATCACAAAACGGATCCACGTGCCCGATACCCGTCTGCGCAGGTGACCACATGGCCATCGTGCCCGTATCCACGTCCAACATCCCATTCGTCGTTGTCGGCATCACCGACGACACCCCGCACCTCACCGACGCATCCATAAACGCCCGAAATTCGTGAGCAGTCGAGTGAGCCGAACCCTCCTGACCGTTCCCATTGTGCGCGTGCGGTGCAGAGAAACCGCCAAGCAAACGTGATATCTGATCCAAAAATAGATCGTCGATCGAGTACCTGTCCCCAGGGGTGAAATGTTGGCCGGCCACCGACGCAGGGGCAGGATTCGTCGGCTGTGGCGCCCTGCTCGACAAGGGTAAGAACCACGTGTGCATTGATGGCAACCCACCAGCGCCACTCATGAGAAACTTCACCTGCCCACGCAAGTGAAGCCCCCCCAGACCGTTGGTATGGACCGCAGACTGTACAACGGCCCGGATTACGAATTACGACGGTGGAAGGGGTTAGTGTGACTAGGTGGGGGCCTCGCGCGAGATGCGATGTGATCTAGCGATCATCCTGGACCCTTCTGTGGCAAAGAACCAGACCGCGGAGCCGGCGTCGGACTATCAGAATCCCTTTCGCGCTTTGTTTTCCCCACGGAAGTGAGCTCGTATAGAATATCCCTAGAAAAAGATACATTCGATCACATGGCAGACGAATCCCGTGATAGTCACGAACCAGGGTCCACCTGCAGTGTGCCATCTACCAAGCATCTCAGCATGTAAAGACAGATCGTACAAAATACGCACCGATTCTCACACGACTTTAAAACTCCCATGCACTTGTGCACGTCAGCCACCTCCTTGACCGGATCCGTCGACAACCCAGACCGCTTCCCTCCCCAAATATTCAACAACTGCACGATCCCAGCCGTAAATGCAGGCATCTTCTACCCAACGTCAGACATTGTTCACAACACACCACCACATCCTACCTGCAGAAAAGACGCATACCCGCCCGCACGTCGCCGATAGATATCAATCACGTGACTACACGAACGGGCAGCATTGGTACAAATGGCGAGCGACGGAAACGAAAGTGGAGACGGCTTGCGCGGAGAGGGTGCGAACGGTCTATGAATGAATATCTGAATGTAGTAATAGTTGGCGTACAGCGCACTCGACCGCATTATAAACGGCGAATCGGGTTCCCGAGTCAAGTCCCAGCGAACTGCTTGTCACGTCAGACCACGAGAACGCCCCCACACATCATTGCTCACGGTGATCAGGCACTTCGTCGATTCACTTGTTTAAAGATGAATCGAGATCCGCCACAATATGTTGCTCCCATTGTTTCCCGACGAATCCCAACAGGATCTTTGACTTGTTGATCGAATACTACGTAATCCCATCAGTGCGCAAAGAAAACGCGCACACAAAAACAGACATACGATTGTCCTATGTGTAAACGAAAGTATGTTAAAGAGTTTGATGAAACAGACAAAAAAATGAGGTCGTAGAGGGCTCATCAAGCGATTGCTTGAACGCTTGCTGCAGATCGCGATGTTCCCAATATTTGTCATCACAGTCGATGGGGTAATTGAGATGAAAACTCCAAACAGACGTCGATTGAGTTGCGACAAAAGAAAACCAAGACGCCACCTCTTTTCCATCCTGGATAGCGCACGGCCGACCTAACGACGAGCTCATCAGATAATCGAACAATACCTGCACCCTGCGACACAAGACCCTAAGAGAACACCTCGCAGGGCATTAATACACTTACCAAATCGCTCTTTTCCACAGCTCGCCTTTCACAGAAGGTTTCTCATTATACAACTTGCGTCGATGAGCACCAACATCCTGCGTCAGCGGAGTCCTAATCCCAACGACCGTCCAACATGCCTGCGGCGCTGACATCTCCTGTAAGAACAAAACGGACAACTACGGTTGTGAACGTGTAAGCAAGGGCACGCGGATCGAGAACACGCACGCAATAAATCTGCAAATCTTCCAGACAGGGCGGCCCGAGCAACATCCGCCGCACCATTTGTACCTGCCCGAAAGACTTCCATCCCGCCGAGTGCTTTGATATCTGACTGTCGATGCAATCCAAAAATATGTGCGGGTCATCCCGACATCATGTTCATTGTTGCGAGGTCCCAGGTGCGCCAAGGTGGGCCAGACAGCAAATTCTGCGCTGGCTCGTTTGCCAATGATACTGGACCGAATGGCAAACTCACAAAGCAGGTATCCTGCGACTTCGACAGAATGAGGTTCCTCATCGACCCCTTTATCGTCGCTGCATACTCTTCTGCTTGCAGTATGGCCTTGTGGGCATGGTATTCTGAAATGCCCTTAATTCCTGGATAATACCCTTAATTCCTGGATTCTGGGAGAATCGAGTATTGGGAATGGAGACTTGCTAACGTGGACCTGATAGAGTTGTGGGAAATGCTGATATCCATTGGTCTTAAAAACGTCTAACCTAGGGTCGTGTAGCCAGAGATAGGCCTTGGTGTTTTGTCAACGAGGGCACCATAGCAAGAGTCTCATGACCGTCAGTGGCAGCATCTTCTTGAAGTTCCCACGGTCTTTCAGACCATTTTCTGTGTAATAAGCAAAAAAGTGCTGCCAAGGGTGCGGTTTCGTGTGCCATCGCGACTGGAGGCACTTTTATGCAACGCGAGGAAGCCCGTCAATGTGGTTCTCGCTGGAGACATGCGTGCCAGGCGAGCACGATAGTACGTGTTTCCAAGCAGGTATGATGATGATGCCCCAGCTACCATAACACTATCGTTCAAAGCAACCTGACACTCAAAAGGATGGGGATGTGACGTGCCGGAAAGTGGCTCACACAATGGCGCAATGTCCGAACTACATATACTACTGGGTGCGTCAGTGGGCGGCTTCATTAGTTAGGATCGCCTCAGGGGATTTCCCAGAGTGGCGCCGGCTCTGTCACGTGCCACCGATCACTTGGAAGCTTTTTGAGTATCTTTGGACGTCGACCTGGGAAGGTGGCGCGGGAAGAAGGGCCGCATTGTGTGTACATGTAGCTACGACACAATGCGCACTGAGTGACAAGAGACGGACAAGGGATGCGGGCGAAAGCGTGCAGCGCTTCCTGGCCCCGGACGAAGGCGGATTTCTGGTGGCAGGGTGTGAGCTGCGAGGTCGAGTGGAACCGCCTTGCAGGGGTGACACCGAGCCAACGTGGGGAGAAACGCGCCTGCGCGGGGAGCATAGCAAAGGTGAGGCTGAGAGGCATTGTCAAGAGGGAGCGGTGGGTGGGCGCAATGAAAGACACGGTTCCTGGGGCTCGAGGCAGGCGACTGGAATGGGGTAAGATAGAGACGGGCTGCCGCACCACCTACCTGCGCTCGTCCTAAGACAGAGCTCTGCGGCTGTGCTTGTGCCTCGCGTGGCCTCAGACTGGCACTCCATCTTGGCGTGACGAGTGAAGAGGCAGCCAGTGTCTCTAAAGTACCGAGGTAAGCCGGCATGTCTGCACACAACTTTTCCGTCTCGTCTTGGTCCATACCGTGCCAAGTAGTGCATTGTAGCCTTGCCCACATATTTTGTCGCATCCACTGTCTATCCTGTAACAAATTCCCTACCGGCATTCCACGTTCGGAGACGTAGCCCTCTCCTGCTCGCCTCCATAAAATTAAATCCGTCTTATTAACAATCTCCTATCTTCACCATCACTGAGGAGAGCAGCAATTTTCAGTGTTTTCGTGCGTTGATTTCGTGCATCTGACAACGATACACTCTCAGCGACCTTTGGCCTCGAGAATATATATAAAATATTCCCCGCTATCAAGACACTCAGAGTCACTCATCCTCACAAGTTTAATCACAAGAAAAAATATTCGTTCAAACAACAAAGACTACATGTGGTGGGAGCCGAACCTCAGTTTGAGATAAAACCATTGCAAAACGAGTTCTACATTGTCAATATTCACCTCAGAGGACTCCAAAGTCAGGTCCACCTGGAGAAGTCTTGGTAAAGCCGAGAGAAGTGAGACCAACTACACCATACTTAGTTCAAGGAATAAAGGTATATAGAAAGCATTACTTACGGATATTACTCGCGTCCTGGGTGCTTTGGAATGCGACAATTGACCCGAAACTGCCCCAACCCTTGCTGGTATTCGCTGGGCTGGCCGACCAGGGTCCTGATGAATAGAACATTCCAATGCTCAGTACACAATATCCATAATGTCATAGGTCCGCTCGCCTGACCTTGCTTCGATACATCACCTGTGATCTTGTCAAACACGAGAAACCCGATCGAGGCGATACGGCTGTCCGAGTCCGCATAGTTTGGCGTATTTTTGATCAGTCCAAATGTACCGACCACAGTCTGGTTGTCTGAGAGGAGGTCAGGCCTCAAGACGGACAGCTGACACAGATTGTGATCCTACCATTGACGTCGAATCCCCCGAGTAGGTTGCTCGTCTTGATTCCATGGAGGACGCGCTTCCTTGTGCCATCTTTCATCTTGTACGTAACATCCACCCCGACGATAACAGCCATCGTGGTTCCAATGGTTACGTCGGTATAGACATCGATCCTGACAATACTGTCGATTTTCTGCTCGTACGGGAACCCTGCGACTAGAGATGTGGCACAGTGAGTCGGAGAATGATGATTGCAGGAAGGGGCCACCCACTGTCATACAGGTCGACGAGCTTCGTATCATTGTCAGCGTGGCGAAGGCCAACAAGTTTGGTGAAATCGAAAGCATCGAGGGCAGGAGCGGGCTGAGTGCTAGGCATATTGTGTTGATTTGGGAGGTGTATGTGAATCACTGATACTAGACGACTCACCTGGGTTCCTCTATTTTATAGTCTGAGAGTACTCGATACAATTACCATCTTGGATCATCCGTACTGACTTTGAAGCTATTGATGACGCTACGCCGTGTCTACCGGAAAATTACCAGCAACATGTGCTCTCACAGAGGGAGTTTGAACGCACCTCCCGGGCGCATCGTTTGACACAGGTACACCGTGCGTGACGAGATCCATGAGAACAAAGGGGTATGGGCGGTCGAAACATACCGGTACTATCGTGATGGAGTCTCCGGTTCGTGGAAACCAAAATGGAGTTATTCCTGACACGTACCTTCTTCGCATGTCAGGAGTGTCATACTACAGATGACTCACCTGTAGAGTCTAGATGCACCGCTGGACACACCCTTTAGGATCAAATATGACTGGACCATCTGTCAACTCCGAGCTGGACTTGGTTGAAACTGACTTCTGAGACACTGCAACCTGATCTTACTATTCGTAAGCCGATTGTGGTCATGCTCGGGCTTGATGATAGTGTAGGTCTCCCTCCTTTGAAGGTCATGAGGCTTCAATTCTTCGGTCCCACGGAATTTCTTTTCGTCAGGGGATTTTCATGTCCGATGCAATTCGGGGTTCCCCGCATCCCAATTATGACCGACCCTGGTCGGTGTGACTTGGAGACGGAAGAATAAGCATACCATTAATATGGTCTCTCTCATTTTATTGGCATTGATTCTGTGTTGCAGCAAGGCAATCGCTTCAAGGTATTTGGAGCATGAACTACCGGTTCATTTCATGATGGGACCCTGGATGGAGTTTGACACGGCAACACAGTTCCAAAATTCGCTTCTTTTCTTCCGTAAAACGAAGTGCCAACAACACACTTGTTGGGTCTAGATCCTAATCCGGGAATTCGGCAATTTGCAGTACCGGACAGCGTCCGCAACTCGCAAGTTCACCATGATCGGCAAAGTACCCCCAATTAACTGAGATATTACCATCTGGCCGACTTAAAATAGAAACATCTTTGCATTTCAGCCATCAGCCTTCAATCACAGCCGTTCCAGTTCCCAGCCCCTTTGAATGGCTCTACATGTCTGATGAAGTTTAATGTCGATCTTGATCGATCTGTCCTGGGTGATTAAGTCCATGGAGTGCAATTCTCACTACTTTGGGCAAGAGTGCAGATCATCGTGTACCTTTCTCAGGAAGGGAACACCTTATACCTGCTTACCATTGCAGCAAAAAAGAATATTGTTTTCGCAAAAAGTTTTCCATCAAGACAACACATGGACTTCTGTATCGTGATCATACTATCAGGATTCGGTGACTTTTCACATGCATACACATGTTCGGTGTTTGTGTGATCCAACAGACGTAAGCTGACGGTACCAGACACAACACTTTGTTTGTGTAAATGATTACTCCGAGTTCTTTTGTATGACCAATCCTCCACTCTGCTCGGATACTCCCAGCACATGATTTAGTAGGTCGAAGCATGACAGAGTGTTGTGTCTGTCACCCTCAATACTGAGTCAAAGTATGACATTACACGTGTATTGAGAATCCCATGGTAATACTGACATTTTCACTAGTAGCTTCCGTCAGCTGTATACTCACCTCTGACCTGAGAACTTCTCCGACATTCGGTACATCGAATGTCCCCTCTCGTGCACTGCCATCACATTAATATGTGAATGAATCTATTCCCGACGGAGATAAAGTTGTATGTCTACTTGTTCCAGATAAAGTGCATAATTGTGACTAGTCCCGTAGGATGAGGTACGAGGTAGGACCTAACACGAACCGTGCAAAAACAAGGGGGTAGGACCTTGGTTTGTGCTCAAGCATTCCTTTTCATCCTTGGACATATTCAAATGATTGCCTTACACCGCCTCGACCTAGTGAGATACACACCGTTCAGCCGGGACAATCAAAATCAACATTAAACGTCAGACGCGCAAAGCCATTCAAAGGGGCTGGGAATTGGAAAAGCCCGGATTGGAGGGTTGATGGCTAAAATGCAAAGATGTTTCTATTTCAAGTCGGCCAAATGGTAATACCTCGGCTAACTGTGGCGTACTTTGCCGATCATGGTGAACCCCGCAAGTTGCGGGCGCTGTCCGGTGCTGCAGATTACCGAGTCGCCGGATCAGGTTCCAGACCCGACAAGTGTGCTGTTGGCACTTTGTTTCACGGAAGAAAACAAAAGCGAATTCTAGATCCGAGTCGCCTTGTCAAACCCCATCCAGGGTTCCATTATGAGATGAACCAACAGTTGACGACTGCTCCAAATATCTCGAGATTATGGGCACACTGCAACGCAAAATCAACGCCAATAAAATGACAGAGATCATATTAATGGTACGCTTGTTCTTCCACCTCCGAGTCACACGGACTAGGGTCGACCATAATTGGAATCTGGGGAAGCTCGCATTGCATCGGATATGAATATTCCTTCCTATCGGAAGAAGAATTCAGCGCGACAGAAGAACTGAAGCCTCATGACCTCCAAAGGAGGGAGACCTACACTATCATCAAGCCCGAGCGTGACCATGGTTGGTTTACAAGTAGTAAGCTTAGGTTGCATTGCCTCGGAAGTCAGTTCGAAACAAGTCCAGCTCGGAGTTGACAGATGGTCCACTGATATCTGATCCTAGTGTGCGTGTTCAGCGGTGCATCTAGAACCTATAAGCGAGACATCTGTTATGACACTACTGACATGCGAACAAGGTACGAGTCGGGAGTAACTTGCTTCTGGATTCCACGAACCGGTGACTTCACCATGGATGTACCGGTATGGTTTGACCGCCCATACACCCTTTGTTCTCATGAATCTCGTCATGCACGGTGTACCTGTGTCAAACAATGCACCCACCGGGTGAACCGTTTGACAAAGGTACACCAGTGATGCGTTCAAACTCCCTCTGTGAGAGTACATGCTACTGGTGGTTCCGGTAGATACGGCACAGTGTCATCAATAACTCCAAAGTCGGTACAGCTGATCCAAGATGGTAATTGTATCGAGTACTCTCAGACTATAAAACAGAGAGACCCAGGTGAGTCGTCTACCATCAGTGATTCACATACACCTCCCAGATCGAAACAATATGTCTAACCCTCAGCCCGCTCCCGCCCTCGACAATTTCAACTTTACCAAGCTTGTTGGCCTTCGCCACGCTGACAATGATACGAAGCTCGTCGACGTGTATGATAGTGGGTGGCTCCTTCCTGTGGTCATCGTTCATCGACTCAGTGTGCCACATCTCTAGTCGGAGGGTTCCCATACGAACAGAACATCGACAATATTGTCAGGATTGATGTCTATACCGACGTAACCATCGGATCCTCGATGGCAGTTATTGTCGGGGTGGATGTTACGTACAAGATGAGGAACGGCAGAAGGAGTCACGTTCTCCATGGAATCAAGACGAGCAACTGGCTCAACGGATTCGATGTCCACGGTAGGATTACCATCCGTGTTGGCTATTCGTCTTGAGGCCTGACCTTCTCTCAGAGAACCAGACCGTGGTCGGTTCATTTGGACTGACCAAAAATACGCCAAACTATGCGGACTCGGACAGGCGTATTGCCTCGATCGGGTTTCTCGTGTTTGACAAGATCACAGGTGATGTAACAAAACAAGGTCAGGCGGACAGACCTGTGACATTATGGATATTGTGTACTGATTATTGGAATATTCTACTCATCAGGACCCTGGTCGGCCAGCCCAGCAAATACCGGTAATGGTTGGGGCAGTTTCGGGTCGATTGTTGCATTCCAAAGTACCCAGGACGCGGGTAACACCCGTAAGTGATGCACTCTGTATACCTTTATTCCCCACACTAACTAGGATGTAGTCGGTCTCACTTCTCTCGGCTTTATCAAGACTTCTCCAGGTGGACCCGACTTTGGAGTCCTCTGAGGTGAATATTGACAATGTGGAACTCGTGTTGCAATGATTTTATATCAAAATGGGGATTCGACTCTCAGCACTTGTAGTCCTTGTCGCTTGAGCGAATATATTTTCTTTGGGAATAACTCACTTTTGAAGACGAGTGACTCTGAATGTCTTTTATAGCAGGGAAGCTTAAATATTTTCGAGGCCCAAGATGAACTGAGAATGTATCCTGCTCTCCTCGGTGGTCGTGAAGATAGGAAATTGCTAATGAGACATATTTTTCATTTTGTGGACTCGGCAAACAACGGATGGTGATACCTCCGGGGACACAGTGCTGGCGGCGAATTTGTAACAGAACAGACAGTGGATGCGACTTGGTAAATGTGCGCAAGGCTACAATGCACCCTGGACGATCCTTACTAGCGAGAACGCCCATCGACACACCTAGTACATAGTATAGTGACATTGCGCAATTGCGTGCGCCACTGCCCGGCACATCACGTCCCTATCCTTTCAAGTATCAGATTGCCCTAGATGATGGTGTCACATATGGTAGCTGAGGCAGCATCATCATATCCGCCTGGAGGCCTGCGCTATCATGCTCGCTCGGCATACATGTCCCCCATGGAACCACCTAGAATCACATTGACGCAGCCCCCAGTCGCGACGACACACGACGCCATACTGGTGCGCTCAGTTTACAGACTCCAAGGGCGCAAGGCGTTCCTCTCACAACGCCTCAGCGTGCCACGGCCTGTCACAGTGAACGCGTAAACGCACGTCGCGAATCCACACGCACCAGCCCCAGACTCGACCGTCAAACTGCCGTTCCTCCACGGCCCAGGTCGTTTCGCTCGTGCACACGCATGTACCGTGACTTTTTTTTCAGCGCCTCGTTGTCCGCCACCGCGAGTGATGCTGAATCACAAAGACAATAGGCTACAATGCTCAGCGCAAAAAATTTTGCAGATCAACAACAAAGAGACAAGAGACGTCCAGTATTACCACATGGAAAAACCGTACACCCTTCAGGGACCAACCCTCCCCCTCCTCCTCCCCCTCACTCCGCTCGAGATCATCAGCGCTTACCCGAACCGCCTCAAGGCCCTTGCTGTCCTCCTTGCTGCCCATGAGACCCTGCAGCGTGGCCGTCCAAATGTACAATTCCAGAGAGATACGTTCCCCAATCGTTCACCCTGCCCAACCAGCCAAACCACCGTCATCCAACCAAAAACTCAACACAGTCACAAAACGGATCCACGTACCCGAAACCCGTCGGCGCAGACGACCACATGGCCATCGTGTCCATATCCACGTCCAACATCCCATTCGTCGTCGCCGGCATCACGGACGACGACACCCCACCCCCTACCGCCGCATCCATGAACGCCTGCAATTCATGAGCAGTCGAATGAGCCGAGCCCTCGTGACCGCTCCCATCGTGCGCGTGCGGTGCAGAAAAACCGCCAAATGAACCCGATATCTGATCCAAAAACAGATCGTCCATCGAGTACCCGTCCCCAGGGGCGAAATGATGTCCGGCTACCGACGCAGACGCAGACGCAGACGCAGGCGCAGGATTCATCGGCTGTGGCGTCCCGCCCGACAGGGACGAGAACCACACGTTGGATGCATGCATCGATGGCGACCCAGCAGCGCCGCTCATGGGAAATGCCATTTGCCCATGCAAGGGAAGCCGCCCCAAATCATTGGTATAGACCGGTAGAGCGTACGACGGCGCGGATTGTGACGGTGGAATGGGTTGCTGGCGAGGCTGATGTGACTGGGTTTGGACCTCGCGCGAGATGCGACGCGATCCGGCGATCGTCCTGGACCCTTCTTGTGGTAAAGAACCAGGCCGCGAAGCCGGCGTCGGACTGTCAGAATCCCTTTCGCGCTTCGTCCCCCCTTGCGGGCTGGGTTGAGGAAGTGGAAGATCCCCCACGGAAGCGAGCTCGTAGAGAATATCCCTAGAAAAAGATATATTCGATCAGCGTGGCAGCCAAACTCCATGATAGTCACGAACCAGAGTCTACCTGCAGTGTGCCATCTACCAAGCATCTCAGCATGTAAAGATGGGTCTTACGAAATACGCACCGGTTCTCACACGACTTTAAAACCCCCATGCACTTGTGCACGTCGGCCATCTCCTTTAGCGGATCCGTCGACAGCCCAGACCGCTTCCCTCCCCAGATATTCAGCAACAACACGATCCCGGCCGTAAACGCGGGCATCTGTCACCCAACGTCAGACATCGTTCATAATACACTACCACGTCCTACCTGCAGAAAAGACGCATACCCGCTCGCACGTCGCCTATAGATATCAATCACGTGGCTACATGAACGGGCAGCATTGGTACAAATGGCGAGCGACGGAAACGAAAGCGGAGACGGCTTGCGCGGGGAGGGTATGAACGGTCGATGGATGAA
>JBBPKE010000339.1:12849-23172 GCA_038089095.1 Tylopilus orsonianus | reverse complement strand
CGCCCTCCAAGTAGCAAAGTCCGGAGACCCCCCCCCCGCCCACCAAAGATGGTCCGCATCGTCGACGAACTAGTTTGAAAAAAAAAAAAAGGAGAAGAGGAGGGAGGGGGGGGAAGAGAGTAAAGCGTCAGTCCACGATCAGCATACACAAGCGCAACAAGACGTACTTGGCGCTCCCAAAGAGCCTGTGAAAGAGAGACAGGGAATACTCGCTGTTGGTCGCTTTGGCCACCGCACGTCGCTTGCCCTGGATCCGGGACATGTCTCTCTTGGTGAGGAGCGACGTGCCGTCGGCATGCGTGCCCGTGGCAAACGAAAGAAGTTCCTCAATGTACTTGACGTGCTTGTCCGCTTGGTTGGCTTGCAATGCCGCGTCCAGTCCTGTGTTCACGTCAGCGATGCAGAACAACCCATCATCAGCGCTCGGGGCGTACGGGTGAGCGACGCGTCGTGTTCGATGCCATTGTGCAAGTCGAGCTCCTCCAAGTCGAACGTGTCCTTGCTATAGTTGCGCTTCAACATGCGCGCGGCATAGTGTGGCACAAAGGAGCAAAACGAAGGACTAAAGTTGTACGTCGACCGAATCTGGTCATTGAGGTCGGTGAACCTGATCCCTCGTCCGGTGCGCGAGATGATGCCTGACAGACGCGAGCACCGAACTGGTGAGTCGAGTGGCTCGGCAGTTGTGATCTAGGGGCAAACGTACCGTGGTTGGCCATCGCATTGAGCGCCGGGCAAGAGCACCGACTTTCACCTTCCTGCGGGGGCCGGTATTCGGGCCAGTATCCCCCAAAGCCAGGATGACCTTCGGGTGTCACTTTGCCAACAGGTCGGCTGAACGATACGACATTGCCCAGCGTCAGCACAACGTCCCAGCCCATGACGCCCGTGTAGTAAAAGAAGCTCGAAATAGAGTCAAGAATCCCCATGGTCGACGTCGAGCAACACAAATGGAAGTAACAGAAGGGAGGGAAAGACTGAACTGGACCGAACGGTGGGGAACCGAACAAGACCTCGAGGCCATTTTGATATAAGTAGTCATTGGGGGTCAGATCAGGGCGTGTCAACACATGACAAACACCCACTCGGAAGAGATGGGTGATATGATCTGGATAAATACGCCCATAACGTAAGTACAAACAGAAAATTCGAGGCGCGATCGACGACGCACCGGGCGAGACGAACCTGAAATTGGGCTATGCCGGCTGCTCGGGTTTCCGTAGCTTGGCGAACCGAAATTCGTAGAACCGGGAGGCCTTTGATACCATTCGTCTCACGATGATAATTTCCTTCAATCTATGAAGCGGTCAGCGTCTATCAGCCACCGTGTCATTGCCGTGAGGATTAATAATATACATCATGTCTATCACCGGCACCCGGATGAGGTGAGCGGTCGACCATGATTCAAGTCGGTGGTTTTGGTTTCTGGACCAATAGTCATCGGATACGGTACTGCGCCGACCTTCTTGTCGTTGAACCACTAGGCGAGCTCGCGCAAGTTCGCATCCGCGGAGATTGGTGGGGTTTAGGGCTAAACGGAACCTTTTGAGATAACGCCATATGAGAGTCGAGACTACGTTATCTCACAGATATAAAGCTGGGAAGTGATACCAGCAGAAATGAAGATCTAGACATCAAGAAACGGAGCTACGTCATTGTATCTAAAGTGCCCAACTTTCAGAATCATTACGTGGAGCAGGGAGGAGTGTCTGGGTGAGATTGACGATGACCCGGAGTGCCAGCTAATGTCAGACATACCAAGAATTTGAAAATCAGTATGCGCCATCGATGCAGAGATCTCTGTTGAGAAGATTCGCAAAGCTATACGTAGTTGGCTGTTCTGTTCCCGGGCCACACGAAGCCCGGGCCGGTGCGACTGTCGGGTCGGCTGACCGGGACGACCTACTTCCCGGTATGAGTCACATCGGTACTCTTTGTTCAACAAACACAAGTATCAAACATTGTAACATCCAGATACGTTGAATTTTGAAAAATATCATCCATATCTACGTTGAACTGACTAGTTTGAGCTTCTGGCTCAGTTTTCCTTTGAGTGCTCACGCTCACTCGTTGGCATAAGAAGTAGTATGGTTTTGTGGATTCACGGTTGGAGCCGTCGACCCGGCGTCGTTGTATTATCGGGACAACCTCCGTTCGCGCAGGCTTGTCACAGTCCATCTACTCAGTTTCGATCCTATCCAGCCATCCGAAGTTGCACAGCTCTTCTGCTTTTCAGGCCAGATTTTACTATCTCAACCTTCCATTCCGTTTCGTCGTTAATTTAATTCTCCCGAAGGATATATTCACGTATGGGTATGTCAAATTGTGTCACCACCGTGATATCTCTTTCTTTCACATATATGCCTTTCTTCACAACACCCCAACTAATATTCGAGCAGTCGCGTGACCTCGATCAGGCCCCGAAGGAGGCAAGCACAATTTAAACAACCCTATCTCACTCTTCTGCACACATGACAACGAGCATGGACCAGAATTGTACAAATGAAAGAGTGAGAGTTGTCCCACCTTTGGGACTCGACGAATGCGACCACAATAATTCTTATCTCCGCAGCCACGACGTGCACATGTGGGCTCACGACCGAATTTTACTGCATGTTGAATGCTTATGCGTTCATCAACGATTCGTATTGGCATCAAGCCATAAGCTACTCGAAACCAGAAAAAGCGATTGTTGGGAACGTGTGAAAGGGAAACGATGACCACACGTACACACAGCCTCGCGTCTAACCTTTGTAGCACGTGAGGAATGTAAATGTGCGGAATGCCAATAAGAGGTATACAAGACAAACAAAACAAATATTCCTTTGCGACCCAACCGGGGGTATCATGCGATGCCAAGTGGAAAGTAGTTTCCTGTGAATAACCTTCATAAAATATTGCGCGCCCATATGCGTTTTAATACATCATGATCTGTTAACCGGCCTTTAGAGACTAGACCCTTCCAAAAATATAAATCGGTGCTACTTACCCTATTGTGAAACAATGCGTAATGATGAGAAGCAATTGACAAGTTACAGTATCGGTGTCATAGAGATTTGACATGATTGTGCCGAGAAAGATCCAGATTGTCCTTGAGTATAAGCCAGCCAAACATGCTGGAAAAACAAAGAGTCAAGGAAACATATGTTAAGGAGGATCCCTGTTAAAGTAAGTGAATCAGGGAACAAACAAGAGGTCTATGCTGTTTGTTACACACCTCATCCCGAGGGGTTGGATGTTGGTAACGAGTAATGCGGGATGGCCCATCAAAGAGCTGGCAAAGTGGCTCTGATTTTGACGTAAACGTTCTGCACGGTACGGTAGAAGGCCTGCGGTCTCCCACGAGGAGGCGGGAAGGATTTTGACGTTGCAGACGATATTTTTTTAGGGTCGATAGCGACATGTGAGCAGGGCGGGCAGGGCCATCGAAAGTAATGGGAGGGGGAAGAGACCATGGTAAGCCTAGAGCGTCGTCGTATATACTGTGGGAATGCGACGGACTCGACTTCGATGCGAAACGTGCAGCGGAGAGGGTACTGAAAGTTAACGATCTGTCTTGGGCAGTGGTCCTCTCTCGAAGCCTCACGGGGGCATCAAAAATGTCGAATATCTCGGGAACATTGGGAGGCACGGACTGCACAGCTGCGAGAGCAGAAGAGACCACGGCGGAATTGCTGAATGAAACAGAGAGGAGCCTACGAGGAGCAGTGTCAAGAAGAGCACCAGCGGCCCGACAGTGTAATAAAGCCATTGAGGATAACGCTCACTTCAGTCAGAAGTCGAATAAAAGCAACAGGTAATTTATACGATTCCAGTCACCAAGCATCCTCCACGGATGAGCAAAAACCATTGAGAAAGTTACTAAAAGTCCTTGATTAGATTGGCATGGATATCGGAAATGGAGCGGTATTAAACTGACCGCGGGCGAGGTTTCAAGCTGGATACGCAAATAGTCTGTTTAGTCAACCTAACAACAACTCTAATCCTCCCAAAAACCCAAAATTAGTCTACGTGTGGATCCTGGTATTACCCTCTTGACGATTCAGTGTGGACGTGGAACAATATGTGAACCTAGAACCATAATTTGTGCTCACCGATCGCAGCTTGACAACTTCGGTGTGGATTTCGGCGCCCCTGACAAAGAAGAACCAATGATAGACCGTCCAAATCTACAAGTGTGGCAAAAAGCTATAAACATGGTAAAATAAGCCGCACAAACGCCTCGGGGGGAAGGGTGTACCAACAGCCAAGCTAGGTAATAAGAAAAAAAGTTTAAATGGTCCAATTCATCCAGGAAAAGGTGCACCCACATCGTGTATCCCGTTGAGCAACCGGGCCGGGCATATGGTCCAGTGCGCCCAACGAAACAGGGGTACTCGTGTCGTGGCATCAAAGTCGGTCTCTGGAATCCTATGATTCTAAATTTTATAAATGTATTTGAGTATCCGACCCAGCCTTAGAAGACACCAAAATCGGTTCATCTCTGCGCTCGCTAGGAAGAGCCAAGGTTGCTTACTGTTCAATACGAGGATTCCCAAGAGGGTTCACCGGGTAATCCAGACAGCGGGTCTTTGCATCATAATATTAAGAGCTTGTAGCAGAGCACTGCGACCCGGGAATGACACCGTGGTCCATGCAACTTCAAGTTAGGGATGCACTGCAAGCACCTCGGCAAATGGGTATTTGTTTCGGAGCAATTTCGGGGTGCCCACACTGCCGGCAATTGGTGGCATACTGGCAACCTGCAGCACGAGGAAGCCATCATAACCACTGATCATTACTGCGGCGCCGCGTGATGATGGAGCTTCGAGCTTCAGAAGCGAGTTTGCATCCAGACTCTGCCACTTCGTTGTACTAGCGCTGCACGTGAAGACGTCGACCAGCAAGTAAAACAAAATTCAAAAACTACTCGTTGATGGATGGCGGCCCCGCTGCGACGGCGATTAATTGAATATTCAGCTTGTTCGCAGTCGGCGAGGCCGGAATGACCGCAAGGATAACACGTGTCGTAAGTCGTGTTCTGTGGTACTCACGCTCCGGGCTGGACTCGTATCCTTGATAGGCAGCGATAACACCTGGCGAACACGAGGCTGACGATTAAAAACCTTTACGGCCCAGCCATGTTACGCCGACTGCCTGACTCTCGACAATGACTATCCCAACTCATGATTCCGAGCCTTCCGCTCAAGCCCCACCTCAGAGCCCGATATGCGGGACTCCTCTTCCTCAGTATGGCTTCGGCTCTGAATTCTCTTTTGACTCTCTTATCGAAGACAACCCCTTCCTCTTCCGCGTCTATACTCCCAAGACTCACTCGCAGATTTTCGACCGAGCGGATGAGCCCTACTTCGTCGGTCAAAAGTTCAATGAACATTTCACGCGAGCCGCCGAGCGGCTGCATCACTCTTCGCTTGCCCCTGAGCAATCGGTCGCTTCTGCTTGCACGTACCGAGACGTCGCCCAGCACATGGATTGGACTCAGAGACATATGTCCCCATTTATCTCGACCACTTTTAGCTTCGCCTGGGCAATGTGGGAAGCTACTCGACGCTATAGGGTCGGTCTCAAACATGATGTCGAAATCGCAATCATCGATGCTAGGATGCTCGCAGGCCGAGCAGCCACCGCTTTGGAACTACTACGGCAAGGTACCCCTAAAGAGTAAGCCCATCTACGGCTCCGATCCCACTCATTTTTACCAACCCAAATGCTCAGGAGACATCTCGATTACTGGAAGTGGTATAGATACGCATTGGAATCGCAGGATGTTCTCGTGCATGGAGCCATTCCTGCTCCAGCCGTTCTGGCTTCCATTCCACTTCTCTCTTTAGTCGATAAACTTCCATCCTACTTTCTCCGCGCAGACTGCAACCCTAAAGCACTACTGCCCTCGTTGGATGCTCTGGCTTGGGATACCATGGAGCGGAAGCCAAGTTTCCGGCAATTCTGTCAAGATATGTCTGACCACTTTTTGCAACTCTCCGCCGAGCATCGCCTTCGCGATGCGACCGGAGGCTCTGTGCGCTTTGCAATGGCCTTTCTCAGGCCATGGTTCCACAGAGCTGTTGGGAAAGACCTTTCCGAAGCAACAGACAAGGCTTGCGCCCTTGCCTTTATGATCGCACAATGGCCTGCCCAATGGTGGTCACGAGATCATTTGGAAATGTGGGCGGTCATCAAGTCGCTCGTTCAAGCAGTCGCAGAGGAGGTCCGGGAAAAGCAGAAAAGGGAGATGGACGGGGAGGTTCGCAAGTTACGGGACGCTGTGACTGACCTCGAACGCGTCGTAGAAGATTACGAGGAAGCTGAAGTAATTTCTACCGTTGATCCTACAAAGGAGAGGGATGATCTCGAAAGTGATTACGTGGTGCTACTGCCTACTCCCCCCCTCTCTCCACCGCCGTCTGTTCCATCGACTGTCATCGAGTTTAACTACCCCGTGCCCATCGGCTCAATCCCCACAGTCCCTACTCCGACGCAGGACGTAGTCTCGGTGCATTCACCCGTGGAAGGTTCGGAAAGTTCTCGACCGGCGACAGTCATTCTCTCTCCAACCATCATCATACATCAACAACAACAGCAAGAACAGCGCTCTCCTGTGGAGACAAATGTCGATTTGCCGTCTCCGGAGTACGACGTTACCAAACCCCGGAAAGTCCGATCACATTCATTCATTGAAACAGCTTCATGTATTATTACTGGCGTTCTCGTTGGTGCTTTCATCACTCTTTGCATCATCAACTCTCAGCGGCGCTCCCTCATTTACGTTACTTGAACGACAAATTCAACTCGGAAGTTACACATTCAGCTGGGGCACTATACGGCCACCATGGGATTTGATGGAAAGAGGAACATGATTTGTGATGTAGTAGTACTAGGGTTCGAACATTACTTATACTGGTATTTATGATCGCGAGCTGGGTTCGGGGTTCCAGTCGCTTGCGACGTGTACTGTAGTAAAGGCTAGTGAAATGTCAGGTACTGAATATTGATTATCTAAATTGAATTTTCTTTGACGTACTATAGCAGCACACCAAGGAATGTACCTACGAAGCGTGAGATGCAACGAGTGCAGCCGATAAGGGGTAATATGTTCCACAGCTTCTGACGACTAGTACGTTTCCGCACCCCTCGTGGCTCCCTTTCCAGTCCCCACCTTATCAGCGACGTCAGAATCGCAAGCTTCTTTACCGAAATGCGCATATTTTCGAACCTTCACCGTACCCAAGAAGTCATTGTGATCAACACGATGAGGCCAAGGTAAGAAGGGGACCTACCATTCTGAAAAGTAACAACTCATTCAACAGCATCCCTTGAGTGCGGACACCGACGACGATCTCCCCTTTCCAACCATAGTCTTCACTGGGCGGATTGTAAAACAGAACCACGGCATAATTCCTGACCGGGAGAAAGAAATTTTCGATGCAGCCCCGAAATCAGCGTGCAGAAGTAATCTAGAATGTTGGGCATCTTCGAAATTGTCCCACCAAGGCCAGTTGCAAAATCAATATACCTGACTACCATTTTCCGCCTCGATCGACGGAAACCTGCCAGTCCTGGTATCCTGACTGAACCTTGCGCTCGTCATCGTAGAGGAAAGCCAGACATTCAGATCGAGGGCAGTTGCATGAGACTCGAGTCAGTTACTGAGCTGTGGACAATCAGAAGTTACTCGAGCAAGTCAAATGAACATACCTTTGAGGCAAGGCAATAAACTGGCCATGTTATAAGAAAACAATGGACAATCGAGCAATCTCAGCGCTCTGTCGACTTAATCCATGTAGCACATTTTGGTTCCTCCTTGCATGCACGTATGACTTTGAGTGTATCCCGCAGATCGGCTCACAGATGGTGTCCTGGAGACAAAGCGAGGGAAGGGTGCATCTCTAGTAAACGCGTCGGTGGAAGAAAGGGACGAGATAGTCCGTGACCGCGCTACAGATATTGGAACAAACGCGGAGAGACATTTGTTGGCTTGGTCTAGTGGTGATGTGGTATCGACGGAGCATGCATCGACACAAAGATTTCTCAAGGTCAAACAGTCGAACGATATTCTCAAAAGGTCGTTCAGCGAGGCCATCTACTACTTGGGCGTCGAAAATTCACAGACAGACTTGAGACGGAAAATGGGCCGAGAGTTTATATTGACTTGGCTATTTCCAAGCATTTTCAACGACTCATAGGGGTTCTGTGCCAATTAGGATCAATCATCTACCTCTCAGTGTAAAGGAGGGTCGCATGATTGCCGACTCTTTCGTGTAATGAACTAGAAAGCAGGAACATGAGCATGGTACTTCCTCCTGAGTCCGGTCACTGCAACAACCTACGAAATTCCTAGTCCAAGCGGCTGATCTTTCTCAAGTTATCGGCAAAACCCAATTGTTGTTGTCTTGCTAATCGATGCGCAACTGGAATAAGGCACAACCGAATCAGCGGGCTGTAGTTCAAGCCTGAAAGCAGAAGCCCCCGCTCGAATTGTACGGGGTGCAGCATCAACCTGGACGACATCGCGCGGTCGCCCCTTCTCAAGATCTGAATCAGATCGTCCTCTAGTGTATTCTTACCACAGCAGCGCACTCGACAAGTTGGCCTTGAAAGACGATGACGCGGTCAAGAACAATCTGTCTAAAGACGCTGAGCACGCTGCTCGAGACAAAAAAAAACCACTCAGTCTCAAGGCGGCCGTCTCGACCGAACTCACCACGGCGCGAAAAGGAGCTCGAAAAAAGGAGGCACGCAAGATGCATTTCGCGTAGACCGGATTAGAAGACGGACATGGAGGGCTCAGGAAATGGCAGTCGTAATAGAATATTGGATGTAACACATTTTCTTGATTCCCAGTCAGTGAAAAGGAGAAGTCCATCGTGAAACACGTGGGCGGTCCAAAAACGAACCATGAATGTCTCGTCTCAGTCTCATCGGACTCAGCTCGTCCTCACTGCACTGTCGGCGTGCGTGATTACTTCGGCCTTGTTCAGCGCCTACAATGCGTACCGCCAGAGGGAACGGCGAAGAGACCTTGACAAACAGGTTCTTCGGTCTGTAACTACTGGCACTCATGAACAACCTTCGGTTCACGAGCTTCCGACGGTGACTGAAGAGGGGCCGTCCGAAGAGACTTTTATACGGCCCAATTACATCGGCGGGTACGACGAAAATCTCATAAAAGAGCAGCTCGCGCGAAATTACGCGTTCTTTGGTGACGAAGCCATGGCCCACATCCGCGCAGGTTCGGTCGTCATTGTGGGTTGCGGAGGTGTCGGGAGCTGGGTCGCGGTCATGCTGGTTCGGTCGTGCGTGTGCAGTGGTGCCATTCCTTTCTGTCCTGTGGCAGGACTGGCTCAATTTTCAATTCTGCAGCGGAATCTCGAGACTACGGCTCGTTGATTTCGACTATGTGACACTGTCGTCCCTAAATAGACACGCAACTGCCACACTTTCCGACGTTGGCACTCCCAAAGTGGCGTGCATTGAACGGACATTAAAACAAATTTCCCGTTGGGTAGAGGTAGACAGTCGAGTAGAGATCTGGAGGAAGGAGGATGGCGGAAAACTGTTGGAGGGTGCGGATTGGGTCATAGGTGAGAGGGGTTTTCTCTGAAAACTGAGGCCTGGACTAATCACCCCTTCACCACTGCAGATGCCATTGATAATATCACGACAAAGGTAGATTTGCTTAAATATTGCCACGATCGTGACATCAAGGTATCTCCCAGTTACTAGCTGGACGGTGGTGACTGAACCCGATTGTTGACTTTCAGGTATTCTCATCTATGGGTGCTGGCGCCAAGTGCGACCCTACCCGAATACAGATTAGTGATATATCTCATACTATTTATGACCCCCTCGCACGTTCTGTGAGGCGGAGGCTGCGTCTGCAAGGGGTCTCATCTGGTATACCTGTTGTCTATTCCACCGAGGTTCCAGGAAATGTCAGACTGTTGCCATTGCCTGAAGAGGAATTCCAAAAAGGCGACGTCAAGGAATTGGGCGTATTTGATGACTTTAGAGTTCGAATACTGCCTGTGCTTGGTATGTGCTAGTTTACATTGCCTCTGGGTGCTAACCTTATGGCGTCCGTAGGTCCTCTACCATCTCTGTTTGGCTTGTATATAGCCACTTATGTGATCTGCGAACTGGGGAAGAAGCCCATTTTGAACCCCTTACCCATTAAAAATCGCAAAAAATTATACGAGCGCCTCCTCCGAGACTTGCTCCATCGTGAATCAAAACTGGTCGGCGAGCAGATCAAGTATGTGCAAACACGTTCCATCACCACCTGATATTTATGTAATACTGCTTAACTCTAGCAAACTGCCAATC
>JBBPKE010000338.1:0-23182 GCA_038089095.1 Tylopilus orsonianus | reverse complement strand
TGCCACCTTCTCGTCCTCGGGAATGAGCTCTCCTTCTTGCTTGCAATCAAGGATCTCTTTCAGTTCATCGTCGTTACTAAACGAGATCTTGTAGATCCGCAACTGAAGTGCAGGCACATCACTGAATGGTGGCCAAAGTTCCTTGGCTTTGAGTTTGAGAACATCTAGGCGCTCCGTTCCGGGTAATTTCAGAGATATCTGGTCCGCAGGATCGGCACCCCGAATTCTGCACGAAATATTCATAGCTGCCGCTATCAAAAAAGTTACATAAACAAGCCTGAGCTCCGGAAGGTAATTATTACATACCGACAACAAGGTGGAGTTGATCCTCTTGTGGCTCTGGCGCAAATATACTTGTCAGTCTTCGTGTGGCACGCAAAGGTGACCCCAGATGAGAGATAGAAAGCTCGCCAAGGACATCCTCCCACTCCTCGTCAAGGGACACGGAATGCGCCTCGGGAACCTTGTAGAGCTGCACAGCTTGGGGAGGTTCGTCCAGTTTAAGTACTTCAACGAGTTTCCTTCGGAGGGCTGCGACATCAGTATCGGGTGATACTTGGATACTTTCGACGGAGCTGAAAGGATAACCGTGCACCCAGTACCACAAAGTGAAGTCAGACTTAGACATTAGTGGTGTTAAAGGCTCGCAGCCTCTTGGTCAACGTTCAGGTTTAAGGGATAAGTCCACCAACCACATCAACCTATAATGGACCACTGCCGGCCGGAACCGGCCGAGAGACCCAAAGCGGCCTTTCTGACGTCACGGTCATGGCAGTGTTTCAAAGGGTCGAAAAACAGTCGGGAGAGCGAAATCGGCACGAAACCAGTACAGTTGATAATGCATATGCTCATCACGCATATCTTTCGTAGTGCATCGAAATTTAGGTAGTCCCGAGTTGGGGACAGCCAAAATGAGTGAATTATTGCATAGTGAATAATGCACTGAAATCGAAGTGGACATATGTATTACAATGGAGTTCTAACCGCAGACAGGACCAAGCAATTTGCACGTCAAATTGCAAGCTTCTCGAAAATTTTGAATTTTCCCCAGTCCCACTTGGTGCAAACCCCATGATAAGCCCACCAACCATACCTCTACGAAACGGCAAAAACAATGCCAAGATGTGGTCGCTACCTCTACGCAGCTACCACAGCAGATCTCATGTCAGAATTTGACACTTGCTGACTGGTTGCTAATCTATGCCTATGTTGATGCACACCCAAACTAGTCTCGAAATGGTATTGTGGAGCACTTCCGTACTTGTCACGAACCTATTCGGATTTCACTCAGCCTGAAGGAACTCCCTCGACTGAAACCAGTCAAGGAAGGGCTTATGGATTTGGCTCATAATCTCAAATCACGAAACTGTATTATTCAGCTCTTTACTGACCCTCAATGAACTACTGGATCTCCCTGAGGAGGCTGAAGTCCGTGACATCAACCTTTTTACAGCTCATGAAAAGGGCGAGGAGATCATGGTTGCCATGCACTATGAAATGGCTTTGAAGAGGGGTGACATCATCGAAGTTGACTGACTTTGATGACGAGCCGACACCGGGTATTACAAGGGCTCAGGTGATGGGGATGTGCGAGCAACTGGAAAGAGCAGTGCCGGAATACGGTGAGGCCGATGGCTTGGACTTGGTGAGACAACTTTGTCGTTTCCGTGCACAATTGCGTCGACAGGAGCTCGCCAATGCGAGATAAATCACGTTAGGTAGATTTATACAGTGTAATGCATAGTAACGGTGCTATGAGCATGGGCATACTATTCTGGATAGTTCGCATTAACCATTTGACAAAGTATGTGTGTCATATTGTGGCTGCGTTTAAGTTGCCAGCGTCCTGATAATCTAACTTGGCTTAAGAAGATGGCGTTTTGCATTTCGCCTGCATGCTATTGGATACCTCATCCAGTTTATATTTATGAGTGGTCTCAATGGGTACACATATACATCGTTTGTCAGGCATCGAACCGAAGGTGTCCTCAGCGCTGCACTATACGTAATCCTCACATCCTTCTCTGTGCGATTGTCGCAGAGCATGAAGCTTCCGACCCATAAACGAAGAACGATTATCACACAGCATACTCTCCTAGCATCGTCGTGACGATCGTGTTATACTCCGTGAAATGAGTCAGACGAACAGTCTGCTCTCCCTCATTGGAGTCACAGTGGTCACCGACAACGACTCGAAGGTGCGACTCATCAATGAGTTAGTCAAGTCCTAGTTTTATTCGATATGCCAGGTGACTTGTTCCATCCTTGCCTGCAATCTGGCTCTTATTTACCGCTTCGCCCGCTGAAGGGTCCTAAAATCAAATGTTCCCAAACATGATCCGAAGGTTGATGGCTTTACGGCACCGCTCCCGCACTGACCACAATTGACTTCAGTGATCTGTACCGCTCAGGGAATGAACAGCCTGGAAGGCCCCTCTAATGGGCTGATGTAATATCATTACCATACCCGGAGGCTTAGCCCTTTCCGATGCACTCAGACATTTTCCATTCCCCGGTACAGCACGTCCTAATTTACTTGGACTTGCCTTCAGTTTCTTTTCACACATCAAAGGAAAATATGAGTTATAAGTGTGATCGTTGGGAGAGTCTCTGCAACATGAATCCAAGACGTACAAGTACTTACATTACACCCACTACGGTTCCGGACCATCAACAGAGATAAATTACTTCGTGGTGAGCGTTCGCCAGCTTGAATGTACACGTACAAGCACATGCATTGCGCCTCACGGAGGCTCTTGATAGGTGGCGTCGCGGCAGCAGTATTGCCATCAACCGTGTCCAATTGCAGTAAAGCGTTCACTAGGGGACGGATTTTCAATGTATACTTACTCACATGTGTCCGCTAGGTGTGCATTACCCTTGCATAGCATAAGTATCAGGGCTGTGATATGACGGCATTCAAGGTATGTAAGGATAGATTGTGAGACTATAAAGCTGGGTTCCACTACAATGTTTAGCAGTGGCCTTGCCGCGAATGGCCGTCAGCTACCAATTTTCCCAGTCCACTAATCAGATCATACGAGGTTTTTTTTACCCCACTTCCCCGAGTCTTGTGGATTTTTTTCACTGACTCAGATATTAGTCGCAACCAGTGTTCTGCAGTTTATTGGAATACTGCTCTCACTATTTCGTTTGTGGTTCCGATTATGGATTCGACGTTTATGGTGGGAAGATGCGTGGGCATTGGTCGCATGCGTCTGCGCCATTGCACTCCTGATAGCGGAGTGGATTTACCTAGAAGGGGGTGCGTATCATAAGCTCAATACTCTGTGAATGACCAGTATCCCACATCATACAATCAGAATGGGTGGTTTCAGTTGTCGGATTCTGGCTGTACTCCCTGGTATTGACTTGGGTAGTATGGTATGTCATACAAATACTCGACTTACTCGTGCTCAAGGCACCCACCTTTAGGGCTGTTCGCATGAGCATACTGTTCTCAATCGCTCGCATTGTTTATCCGACAGAGTATATGCGTCGCATCGTGATTGTGTTTGCCACCTTCTTTTCTCTGATATCTCTAGTGTTAACGGCGTTGAAACTGTGGTGGTACACTCACAATCTGATCTGGCTCAAGAGTACCTCGTTTTATGCATTGCCTGCACACTGGTTGTCGTATCCAATGTATATTTTTGAATTGTCGAGTAAGTGTTCAACACTCGTTAGGTCTCAATGTGAAGTTGAAGATTGTTCTCAGCCGATTGTGCTTCAGACGCAATCCTCATCCTCTTTCCCATGCGACTGTTGTGGAGCATGAAGCTTCCGGAAGCTCAGCGAAGGATGATTATTGCAATATTCTCTTCGAGCATTGTTGTGACGATGGTGTCGATATTCCGTGGACTGAGTCAGCTGGGGAATTTGAGATCACTCGTCGGAGTGGCTACCGACATCGAGGTAAAGTTTAATAGACTCGTCGAGACCTAGACTTATATGATGACTCAGGTAGCTTGTTCCATCATTGTCTGTAATCTACTCGTGATCGTGACACTTGTCTACCGTTTTGCTCGCCGGACCAGATCAAGACAGAATGTTCTTGAATATGATCCCGACGACGACGATTTTACAACGCCCGTTTCAGACAGCATCACTTCCGTATTGACTACAGTTCATTTTAGTGATCCATACCACTCGGAGAATAGCAGCCAAGAGTGTCCCTCTGACGGTGGCACATCACTACCACACTTGGAGCCATAACCCTATTTGCCCCCCAAACCTTTCCCTTGCATCCAGACACTTCTCAAAGATACCTTTTTCGTACCGTATGCCATCCATGCAAGCTCGACTTCCATGTTAAAACGTTGTGGAATAGCCTATTGAACCACAAGAATTAATAGGGGTAAATATGTAGAATGAAGTTTGTGTACATACGTTATACCGAGCTGGGCTGTCCTGCAGTCTCGAGGCACCTTTCGACAGCTTCCAAAAGCGCAGGATTTTCAAGTGCAGCCGCAACTCGTTCCTTGTCGTTAAGCTGCTTGTTCACTAGGTAAAAAAAAAAAACTTGAATAGACACTCGTTGATCGTGCAGGAAAGCATACCTGACAGCTCGCTCTGATGTGAACCTGGCTTGACTCGTATATCGATTTTAAACCTTGGTGGAAGACTGCGCAACAGTCTCACCCGGATGCACAATCCTGGAGGTTTACAGGTCAGTTTGTGCTCGTCGAGAGATAGCAAACACTTTATTATACCAATTAGAGTTGACATACCGCAATGCGGCACCGTTGGAGTAAACTCGACGACGACACGGTTTCCGTCAACTTCAATCTGTTCAGCCGATACCACTCTAAGCTCCTCTAAACTGTTCGGATGTTCTGGGTCAGAAATAGACCTTAAAAGTTCTGGAAAGGGTCAAGCACGTAGTTGTCCACGATTGGCTCGAAAGTTACCGAATATCTCATCCTGGTCGATCGGTTCGACATCGGTGCTGCTGCTTCTGTCCTCGTCATCATCCTCATCCACCCAGAGAGATTGACCGGTTTCAAATCGCGATTTCCTAGCGGACTTTCGTGATACATATATTGTTGGGTTTGCGTTGAATACCGGGGGATCCATGTCGGTTGGCTTGCCAAGGAGATGAACACATTGTCTCCGAGTCGGCGTGTCGGATCCGGGTCCGAACCACTGTGCATTTTGTGTCACACGATCACATGACTCACTTCTATTTGTGACGCGACGGAAAAGGTGTTCTGCGAAACGCGTCAATTTAGCTGACCCCTCGTTCGGGAATTTGTATTCAGGGCGGCCACGAATTCGAATCTTTCAGTCTCTGTGAAAATAGCCTTGTAAAAATATGCCTCCCAAGGTCTGTCGTGTTTTCACCATATTATGCACTCATTCACGCTCATTGCTTTCACAGCGTAAACGTGCAGAGGCAGACAGGGCTGCTGAAGGTCCTTCGACGCGATCAACCAGGAAATCAGCCAGAACGAGTAAGATTTGGATATCTCAGGGTCGTGTATGGTGTTGGACGTGACCGCCTCTTGCAGCCCGAGGCAAACTTGACGCGGACGACGTAACGAGGAAGGCGGATGCTTCGTGCGTGATTTCTGCCTACATATTGTGATGAGCGGAAGCAATTTACCACGGCCTGCTCAGCATTTCCGTAGAGGTCAGTGGCTTCTTCACAGAATTCCCGACCGATCAGTGATGGTGTACACAGCCGCCACCCAAGAAGACGAAAGCGACGGGAAAGAAGAATACTGCAACAAATGATCTGAACCGAGGAATGAAGGTAGTGACACGAGCGTCCAGGTACGTACCGCTCCGTCTCGACGGTCCGCACACCTCACCTAGCTAATTTGTGGGGCCTAGAATTGATGACGTAAGTCCCTTAGATCGGTTAACTAAAACACCTCCATAGTCAACTTGCCACACGACAGGAACCCCTCAACTCTACCACGAGCCAACAGCACAGCGAGTAAGTCAACTTTTAATCCATCACGACTCGTACCACTGTGCCTTGGCCATTTTTATATCTGCCATCTCCGAATCGGGGCGATCGGGTTTTAAGTATCGCCTGGTTGCACATTCTGCATGCGCCTCTCGTCCTTTTTGTGCTGTGTTTCTAACAAACTCACACTTAGTGATGAGTTGGATTTGGCCAAGCAAACACCCGTATGTATTTTCTGCGTGTATCAAAGTGCCATTACGTTGACACTGGTGCCACTGACAAGTCAACTCTACCAACTAGGATGGGGTATTCACAGCAACAAGCACAATCACTTTTCAAGGTGTTTGCGGACGATGACAACCCCGACGTAGTAGGACCAGGGGGTGTGGAAAAGTTGTGCACGGAGGCTGGCATTCCGCTTGAAAGTGCTCAGCCCCTTATCCTAGCATGGCAATTCGGGGCCAAGGAGATGGCCAAGCTTAGTCGTTCGGAGTGGCTCCAAGGAACTGAGGCTTTGCGGTATGTGGGATCCACTTTACTTTGGCTTGGTTTGTTGATTACACACAAGAATTTCGTCATTGCCAATTTTGGCAATGGCATTGAAGGAGATGGATGACCTGGTCATTCATGACAAGGAGCCGATAATGCCCGTGTTTTCGTTATCTTCCCTCAAAAAACGGAACGGAGTTGACTGTGAGGAACCCTACAACAGAACACGCTATCGGCAGGCGGCGTTGAACCGTACTGCTGCTTTTGCAGAGCTATATCAGTTTTGTTTCACACTTTCCAAGCCACCGTAAGTGCTCATTTAGATCCCCTTATCTGTCCTGAACTTTTTTTCAGACAAAGTAGGAATTTGGATATTGAGGTGACCTGCTTCAAACTTGCCGTGTTTTCCCTGTCCTCATAGCCGAACAGACGGCGATGGCGTTATGGTCGGTATTATTGGCGCCCCGACATCCGATCATTACTGAGTTGATCGCGTTCCTGAACGTGAGTGTGCCGCTCTGGGTCTAGAGTTGTCTTGATATATACCTTGACAGGATAACGGGTCCTATAAAGGTGCCAACAAGGATATTTGGAATATGGTGGATATCCTTTGATAGTGTTAATTCCAAGGAGTTGGTGCTCATTAAACTTGCTAGGTTCACGAGTTTTGCCGTACAATCAGCATGGAACTCACCAATTACGAAGCTGACGGAGTACGTCTTGTTACTGTATACCTCTACTGTCCCTTTAAAGCCTCGACTTTTTTTTTTTTTTTTTCCATAGGCCTGGCCTACTATGCTAGACGACTTTGTCGCATGGAAGCGGACTAGAATGGTACGCCCAACGGACGGTATGGCTGTGCCAGAGAACGAGACGGTGATACAAGGACGTGCTCTACGTACTACAGCTGCATAATGTTGTCATCCTGCATTGACTCTTGGCATTTTCCATCCCTGTTATCCATGTGTGGACGTCTTGTGTCTGATTCGCGACGGAGCGTCCAAGTGCATGGTATGCATACGTCTTACTGTTTAGGTTAGGATTTTCGCTGTGAGCCTGTCGCGACACGTCGCCGAGGCGCAGGAGGAGCGGGGGTGGCCGCTCATAGTCTATTGTAGGGCCCCGGGCCAAGTGTAACGGGGGGAGGGAGGGGGATCGACACGTTGTCTCGTCTGCACGGCGTTTCGTGCCGAGGTCGATACGCGGCGTCTGCCTGTCGGAACGACCTGAACGTCAGGATCCGGGCGCGAGGGGGATTCGAACCTCGTGAGAGAAAGAGAGAGAGAGGGACGCTTGGACGAACCAGCCATCTGCTGTACACGAGATCAGGATAGTTGAACGAGCGGGGTCCTTGTTCAAGTTGGATTTGCCCAGAGTACGCGGTGGGTCGGCTCAATCCTGCGTCGCGCGGCCCGCCAAGTAAACGCCACCGCCAGACAGACGAGAACGAGGACCGCAACGCGTCTGACGTGTTTGGCCCATTACAGGAGCAAGCGTTGGCCAGCACATGACATGGGTTGCTAGCCAAAAAAAAAAAAAAAAAAGACGCGCAACACGTGTGATGGCACCACACGTAGGCAAGGCAATTGATATCGCCGATCCCAGTGTCGCCCTCTGGGAGTAGTCGTTCCACACCCACCCGCGGACAGTGACTACCAACCGGCCCTTTCAAATGAATTCGGGGAATCAAACAAGGTGCACCACCACTCAGAAACCATCCACCTCGACAGGTCGTACACCCTGCATCTTCTCCATCGCTTCCCTCAGCTCCGTTTCCACAAATACGGCCGCCTCCTTGGTAACCACGAGCTTCTCCTCAAGCTCGTCCGCGGTCATCGGCCGCAGCTCGTCACCTCCCTCTACCATACCGATGCTGTCGAACCTCCTCAACGTGTTTCCAACGCGGGGCATGAATGCGTGACGATCCCAGCCACTGTCACCAAAGGCAAGGACAGCGCGAACAGCGGCTGTGTTGATGTCGCGGTGGAGTTCCTCGAGTTTGGATAACTGGACCTCCATCCAGCGAGCGCGACGTTCGAGTGCGAGGGTTAACGCGGCCACCTCGTCTTCTTTACCGGCTGCATCGTCACCCGCATCGTCCAAAAATTCATCTCCTTTGAGCATGTCCCTGAGGACACCATCAAAGGACGAGCTGTCGTCCCAAGTAGTGCGGGGAAGAAGTCGCAAGAGATCAGAGATCGTCTGGGTCAGTGTCTCTAGGAGTTGCTGGAAGGAAGATACTGCGTTGTCGATGGAACCAGAAGGCATGTTGGTGGCGAAGGAGCCGCCACCAACGGAGAGCGCCGATAAAGCATGGACCAGAGGCCCATACTCCAATGGCATCTTGGCTGCAGGGTTGATCTTTGACATGTCGAAGAAGGGGTGACTGGGAAGGCCCATAGACGGGTACCTGACATCGAGTTCGTCCAAAACATCCGCAAGTGATGTGTGTTCAATAGGAGACCTTCGCTCAACGGACTGTGCCCGGGATATGCTAGGACTTGGTGATGCCACTTCGCTACTCTTCTCGGTAGGTGCTGCTGGTGGCTCTGAAGCAGCAACGGATGGCGCAGCCGACATCTCCTCAACCCCGACTTCATTTTCTTTGGGAATCTTGATGGGACGAGCCACAGGCTTGTTCTTTTTCGGTAACTTCGAACGGATAGGAGCTTGGACAACCGGCTCGAGAGTCTTGGGAGCAGGCGTCTGCTTTTCGGTACCACCCTTTTTTGGCACGCTGGAAGCCTTGGAGCTTCCCCCACCTTTCCCCTGTCCCTTTGTCCTTTCCTTCTCCCTTTGTTCCTTCTCAGCTTTAGCACTTTTTTCTTGTTGGGCTTTCATAGTCTTGTCCCTCTCGGCTTGTGCGGCCCTCAGCTGAGCGGCCTTCTCCTTCTCGAGCTTCTCTTGTTCAGCCTTTTCCCTCCCCGCCCTCTCCTTGGCCTCTCTTATTGCAGCTAACCTTTCTTGTTCTGCTGCCTTTTCTTGCGCAAGGCGTGCCTTCTCAGCGGCGCGGGCGGCAGCCTTCTCCTGTGTGACCTTCTGCCGCTCGAGTGCGCGTTCAGCAGCAGCCGCCTTCTTGGCGGCCTGGCGTTCGACTCTGGCTTGTTCCTTGCTATCATCCTCTGGCTTTGATACCTCAACAGCCGTTTCGGATGGGACGACCGTAGTTATAGACTTGTCTGTCACCGTACCAAGGGCTGGAAATTCCGCAGATGACAAGGTAGGCAATGGAGAGGGCGGGGTAGAAGTCGGAACTAGGAGGTCACGAAGAAAACAAACGTAACAAAGCAAGATTCGTCAGTATCACCGTACCGGACGACCAGGAATGCGAACAAGAAAAGCAGGACAAAAGCGGGGGAGGATTAGTGGGCATGAAAAAAGTGGTCGGTGGGCATGAGTAGCAGCAAATGTGGATACGAGCTCAAAAAATGGACCATGAATGTTCGGCGTCATCATCACAAGATTATATACTAATACGTCTCCTGCAGCTTTGCGAATTCATGGCGGCACGACAAGTGGATGATGACGACGAGGAAAGAGTGAAGAGGTCAATAGCGATGCATCCATTCAACAGTCATGGCCGTTGATAATATTTCCGCACTGAAAGCACGGCACTCGGTACTCTGACCTGGGACTCCCACCCCTAAACAAAGGAAAGATACTCACTATTTAGAAGTGGTGGCAAACCTTTCGAGGGATCTGCCTGGGGCTCAACGCCATCATTATTTCTGGGATGGCTGGTGGGAGGTCCCTGGGGACAACCCAGTCCGGGAGGTGGTCCAACGGTCATGTGTGATGGTGTTTGGTTCATACCAATAGCAGAGGGAGCCGAAGGATAGGTCACATTGGGGTTCGTCGGAACCGCCGCTGAGAGCATGGGTGATGCAAATCGGGCGGACATGATCGCTGGATCATTGAATGGCTGATTCTGAGTATATGAATAGTGTTGTTGCTGATCCACGCCTTAATAGTGGAAGAAGATCAAGAACGGTAGCCAACCAAAAGGGAACATTGGATAAAAATTGAAACAATAACGGTACAAAGGAAGCAATCGTCAATGTTTGTAGTGAAGCTTCAGACAAAAAGAAGTCTCCTACCGGGGGGACTGTTGGGCATTATGCTCGCTCGCTCGCGACTAGACTGGATGAACTCGCGAAGCTGTGCCTCGCTAATGATGTTTTGGTCGAAGGGCTGGAAACGTGTATGCTGCTGCTGTGGTTGCGGCTGCGAATGGGACTGTGTTGCAGGGGTATGCTGCGCCAACAATGAAGTCGCATACCCATGCTCAATATGCGAGGGCAAATTCCAGTGGGGTTGAGCTGATGATGTCGTTTCGCTAGAGAAGAGAGGATGACGGGTATCGCTTGCGCTAACTGGTGAAGCGACATTGATCGGAGATGACGCAGCAGTGGACTCCTGACGACCCCGTGCAAATCCAAACCTCGACACTTTTCTTTCCTCATCCGCAAACGGTGACTTCCTGGCGGTGGACGAAAAACCTGAAGGTGGCACGACTGGATCCTCAATGACTTCCCCAAACGGATTAAACATGCCAACATAGCTGGATCCTCCTGCCGGCTGGGGCTCGATGGGTGGTCCATGCGGAGAAAGGGAATCATACATGGATCGGTTGGAGTTGTGTGAATATGCAATGCTAGGCGGTGTCACGAAGGCTCGCGAATGGTGAACTTGCGCAGGCGGCTGTGTCGGGCGCAGGGCAGGAAACACATCCATGAAACCGCCCATCAGAGGTATGTTGGATTCTGCCTCGAGATCAGGGAGTGTAATATCCACGTTAAGGTCCTCCCCGGCAAGTTTTGGGTCCAAATTAAAGCTAAATCCGCCAAATTCGGCGTCATTGCCTGACACCATCCTAAGCGTACGATCAAGATCTGGAAAGATGCTGACGGTAGGGGCAGAGGGTGCATTTTCGCGTCGGGACTTGACATCATCCAGAAGAGCTTGGGCGGCTGTAGATATTTGATAAGTAGACTGCGAAGAGTGAATTCCCGGAGGGGTAAGAAGATCCATCTTGCGGGAAGGTGGAGGTAGACCAGGAGGTACATCTGGTATGCTATGGGGAATAAAGGAAGCAGACTGCTCGGATCCAGTTGATCGTGGACGATCGGGGGAAACACCCTGGGAAACTGAACCAGCGTCGGAATCCACTGCCAAAGATGGAGCTGGAGAAATGGATGGTTGCGGGACCGTCGACTCTTTGGTACGCAGTGATCTGACTTCCAGCGGAGTAGCGGGTCGTTGAGGCAATGTGACGGCAGCTGGTGTCGAAGGACGAGACGAAGATGTGACAGATGGTGTTTTTGTACTCCCTGCAATAGACCCACCTTTCCGATCGTGATGAGAGCGAGTCGATGGTTTCGCCTCAGGGGCGTTGACATTACGAGAATGACGCTGGGCACCCCGTCTATTTGACCGCTGAGTGACCACGCTGGAAGATTGCGTAGAAGCGGTGGTCGACAAAGCCTGTGGTGTAGTCTTGGTACCCCATGCAGCACCACGCGGCAAAGCTCCTGCGAGGTACATTAGAACAAGTATGCACCAAGTTAAATTACAATACCATCAACTTCCTTGGTGGTGCGCGAGATACTTTCCGTATCCTTGATCGTGTGCTTCCTGGGGAACAGATAAACGATGGCTATGGTGAATAAAAAATGGAACTCACAAAGTAGTTAGGTCCTCCTTGGTGAAACAATCTTTTTCATCGCCCCACTCATGCAAGTTCATGCAAGTGTGGTCTGAACAGCTAACCGCGCGAAGAAACGCCATACAATATTTCGTCGTTCCAAAACTTGCTCGCATGACATCACGACCCCCACCGGGGGGAGGGGCGCCATCGACTGTGGAGATGCACCGAGCTGCATCCTCGCGGCGGTGGTAAGTGATATAAAGACCAACAACGGGATGGCCACCGCCAGAGGTACGCTTGACAAGTAAGATCTTGGATATCTTGCCGTACTGACCAAAGTAGTCATTCGAACGCAGCGCAGGGATCAGCTACATGACAGGGGTCAAGCATAGCTTAGCGAACTCGACGATACGCTCACCTCCTCCTTGGCAAACCGAGGACCAATTCCAACTACGTAGACGACATTTCGTTGGACCACGCGCACGTTAGCGAGGTGACGACGCCCTAGCGTTTCAAGTTCTTTGCGTTCACGCTCACGTTGTTTCTTTTGCTGAGTAAGGCGCTTGTGGCTGGGTGTGCGCATAGTGGTGAACGAATCAGGGTGTGAAACTTAGACATGGGGAACGTACTCCTCCTTGGCGATAGGCTTGAACTGCACGGCTTCGTCGGTGTACTCCCTTCGACAGGCAGGGCAGCGACCGTTAAGGTTCTGCTTAATGTGATGCCAACAGAAGCGACAAATCTGAAAAAGAAGTCGTGATATGGATTTAATAAATGTTACGCAATGACTCATACCTGGTAGCCGCAGACACATGGCTTGAAATTGAGGTCAGAAATATCCATCTCCTCGAGACAAAGGGGACACTCGGCATCGTCCTGGGATGATCGGGAGGGAATGAGATGGGCGTCTGTGATACGGACGGATGCGGGGGAGTACTCACTGCGTCGTCGTCGCTCCAGTACGCGTCCTGCACGCCGGCCAGGACATGGGACTTGGACTGGTGGGAGGAGAAGCCTGCGTGTACGACGGGGGCGGGGAGAGACGGATGGCCGTGGAGTCTTGTTGCAGACATTGCGGGGCGTGGGCGGGGTGAGGTGGGGTGTGAATGGGACGGACGATGGGAGGAGGAGAAGATGCTGGCGAGATGCGAAACGACCAACCCGACACACAATGAGGCAACCTCACTCTCCTATTTGCCCCTGTTTGGCTGGTGGCGATTAAATTTGTGTTTTTTTTTTTTTTTTGGGTGTCAATAGCTCTTATTTTATTTTATGTTTGCTCGTCTGCTGGTCCGTTGGCCGCGCCCTGCGTTCCATGCGCACCCGAGGTCATTCCGCACGACCGCGCTGGCACATGCACCCGCCACCGCCGCCGTTTTGAAGCCGCCCCCCGCCGCGCACGAGCCTGCGGCCGAGCACATCACCAGCCGAGCGCACTTTTCGTCAACCAAGTTCGCCGACGCGCCCATATCACACAGATCAAAGACGGCGATTCCACACGAGTACGCACCGTGCTATCCGTCCCTCTTTGACCGTCGCTGACAGCACCCCAGGTATATGAGCGATGTCCAAGGTGGGCCTGTCTCCCTTTTGCGCAGTCCCATTGTGCTCACCCGCACCCCCAGAGGCGACGCTCGAGGCATGTGGGCTCTCTGGGCTCTCGCCATTACTTACCATGTCGTCTTAGCTCGGACTTTCCGGTGCGGACCTCCTCGTCCAAGCAAAGACCGGAACAGGTGTGTAGCATCCCCCTCTCTTTATCATGGTGCAAATGTCTGGCAGGCAAAACAATGGCCTTTTTGTTACCTGCCATCGAGCAACTCACCAAAAAGCCTCTTCCTCGCGGGGGAGCCGTTTCCATCCTCGTTCTGTCACCTACCCGAGAGCTGGCTATGCAGGTCTGTTCCAGATCTCGTGTAGCCTTTCCATGTTCACACTCGCGTCTTCAGATTGAAAAAGAAGCCTATACCCTCCTGAAAAACCATCCCTTCCGGGTGCAAGCTCTCATCGGTGGTACCAGGTACCCCTCTATATTCGTGTCATATCGGATTTACTCATCAGGTCATCAAAAGCATCGGCATGCAAAAGCAAAGGTTGAACACCCGGCGTTGTGATATCCTTGTCGCAACACCTGGTCGGCTCCTCGACCTTTTGGAGTCCACTAGTTTGGCTGAAAAATTGCGTTCCATTCAGACTATCGTGCTGGATGAGGCCGATCGTCTATTAGACGTGGGATTCAAGGATACTCTGAACTCGATTTTTAATTACCTCCCCGACCGCGACCAACACCCCAGACAGTGTATGCTCTATTCTGCGACCCTGAGCCGGGATGTGAAAGAGGTCAAGGATCTTCCCGTTACGTGTTGACCAAGCCTGACACCCATATCCTTGCGCGCAGATAGCCGCGCTATATCTGACCCCTGACTACAAGTTCGTATCTACTCTGGCGGAAGACGAGGTCAACACACACCAGCATGGTACTGCCTCACACAGTAACCTCTTGTGCTTGTCTAATTGTTACATACCAAGTCCCACAGACTTGCATCACCGTGCCGATCAGTGACACACTGAAAGCCACCCTTGCTGTCCTACGAGACGATGTGGCCGAGCACAATAACAGCTCAAAATCGATGGTCTTTTGCACGACCGCTTGGGGCACTTCTGCCACTGCGAAACTCCTTCGTGACGCGGGTCGCGGGATGTTACCGCCCGTTTACGAGATACATAGTAGAATGACCCAAAACAGGCGCTTGATGGTAGCTCAGGATTTCAAGAGGGCAAAAAGTGGCATATTGGTGACGTCAGATGTCACTGCACGAGGGATGGACTTTCCTGGGTCAGTCACCTTTATGCGTAGTGGATATTCTGGCGCTGAACGATGTTGTTAAGAGTGACCCTGGTCGTTCAAGCAGGCCTCCCGTCATCCAGCGAGCAATATATTCACCGCCTCGGCCGTACCGCTCGTGCTGGCCGATCTGGTAAAGGCGTGATTATCCTCACTCCCCTCGAGTCTAGTTTCCTTCGAACTCCCGAGATGCGGGCCCTTCCGATTCAATCTCACTCAGAACTACAGCTCCCTTCGCTACCTCAGCCGGAACTGGACAAGACTCTTCAAATTCAGGCGTATAGCGCATGGCTTGGTTTCAACGCGCAATATACCAGGCAAATGTTTAGATCAAGGCAGCAATTCGTCAACGAAGCAAACAAGTATGCTCGGGATGTGCTTGGGTGGGCAGAAGAGTCTGGGTCACCTCCACTCAGCCCAAAGACTGCTCGTAACCTCGGCATACATGGTCTCGATGGGGTGAATACAGGTAGCTATGACTGGAATGGATACGAACGGCCTTCCTCTCGATCCCGGAGCCCGTCACGCAGACCGTCATGGGAAGAGGACAGTTCATCCGATCGCCCATTTGGACAAGCACGACGTTCACCTCGCCGGAATACTGATGAGCGACCATCTTATAGACAATCTCACTTTGGATCCAGTTATTCGTCCCGTCGGGATAACCGGGAGCAGGGCTGGGGTGGTGGCTCTTGAACGAGACGATCATCGGTTGTTATCATCGCCTAGATAGATTACTCTAGTGCCTTCGAGTTTGGTAGACTAGCAGATTAGTAAACGCGTCCGGTACCTTAATCAATACTCCCACATCACCTTGTCCCGATCGAACAAGATGGCAAGTACTCCGCAGCTACCTCCAGGTCTGCAGCCCCAGACGGACCAAAACAATGCAGAAGAACAGGCACGTAGGGAGGCGGAGGAGTCTACGCGCAGGGATATGATGGCCACCCTGCTGGACACCCCTGCGCGCGAGCGGCGTCAGTACACTTTGCTTTCATCTCCCAACTGTCCTAACGGCCTCTCGCATTTCTGGACATGGTCCACGCATCGATAACATCTCCTTTTTTTTTTTGCCGCCACGAACGACGTTGACTGGCGATGACATTTTGCACGTGTACGACCACGACAGTCTCTCGCATCGCGCTCGTGAGTCCCGAGCGATCGCGGCAGATCGAAGGCATCCTCGTGCGGATGGCTCAATCTGGCCAACTACGCGGCAAGGTGAGCGAAGCGCAGCTCATCCAACTCTTGGAACAGGTACGTAGCATTCATTGAGCCCCGTCGGTGGCGAGTTTGAACCCTCAGTGGGGCCTCACGGGTCTTTTTCTTTTTTTTTTCTTTTTTTTTGCGCGTACGGTACAATGCGTACTGTAGATGGAAGCGGCACAAGACAAGACGAGCACGAAAACGACGATCAAGGTGTGTGTGATGGATCGTGTCGTCCGTGGGTTTAGTTCCGCTGATCAAGCGAGCCCTCTCGACCTGGGCTGATTGCAGTACCAACGGAGGCGAGACATGGACGACGACGATGATTTTTGAACTAGCCACGTTTATCCTGTATATTGCCCTTTGTCATCCCACTCTAATTGCATTCGTGGCATGTCACGATTGCCGAAATGGTTCCACGACAAGGGGCTAGAACTCCCCATTCATGGAGAGATGGGGTCGTTCAGGACCCGCAATACGTCTCCCTCGATCGACCGACTGTTCACATTGGTTTATCACGTATAGCACTCCTTGACAAACCTCCCCCACTTTTCGATCACAGGTTTGACGATCAAATCCCATTCCTTGCCCTTGTACCGCCCCCTTTCCGGTCGCGTGAAGGCGAATATTTCCCTGTGGATCACACCACCTAGGGGGGAAGGTTACACCGGCCACAACACAATGCACGCACGAGTGCTGCGCTCACAATCGAGGCACGTGGTATCCCTTGCGGTGGTCTTCTTGGGGGGACTTGTAGTACCTGCTCCCGATGACGTGGTATTTGGCCAGTCCGGATCGAGATAAGGCGTCTGCAAGGACAGATCCGCCAGCTCAATGTGAACGAGTCGTTCGACGCGATGGCAGAATGGACCGGGATTGCCTGCTTTCATGTTGCCTTTGAGTAAGCTCCTGCCTGCCCTGTCGTCATCGTCTTCGACCGTGCCTGGCCACCATCCGCGTGGAATTTGTACCTTGGAGCCGCACTGCTTATCCCATTGATCGAGCCTCTTGGTAAGATTGACGGCACGGCCAACCTTGAGCTGTATGACGTCTGGTCGTTTGGGATCTGGGGGGGCTCGACATGATCGGTGCACGTACGTTTAGAGAGTAAAAAAGATATTACCTCGTATCTCGAACGTGTAAATATATCCAGGAACATCAGCAGGCGACGTTGCTTTCTCCATTTCCACTCTCAACGCCAGCTGGGTATCCAACTGTAGGTATTTGGGTATATAACCTGCGCAAAAACGAGGAATCCGAATCAGACGACTGTCTCTCTCCCTGATGTCACGGGTTCGCATACGACTGAATTCGACAAACTTGTCCGGACTGTTGGCTTTTCGGACATAGAAACCCGTCTGGGCGGTGATCATCGCTTCCTTGTGTTGATGACAATACACAACTGGCGTAGGGTCTAGATGCGAATGCGTTGCGGGAAGCTTGACTTGTCTGGAACACTGTTTTCCTGTCTTGGTCATGCTACTACATTGGGCCGTGTTCTTTCCGGAAGAGCACGTTGCGGGAGACAATGGGACAGATACAGCACGCGGTCTGTTTGGAGTCACATGGGGCGCTGGCTGAGCGGGACGCATCGCAGCAGACGACGGCAACGTCGATGTCGCTCTGGGCGACAAGACAGAATCTGACTGTGGTCGTGGAGGAGCAGTCACAAACGGCGGGGCGAGAGCTGGTTTCGTTGGGGTATTCGGTCTCATTGACTGGAGGGCGTACTGCATCGTCAAGGATGACCTGCCTGCTGGAGGTAGCGGTATGGGCATGGGCATGGGCATCGGTGTGGGAACAGGTCTCGGAGGCGGCTCTGGGGCCGCTTTCGTCTCGAGCGGCGCAGCCATTCTGGCACCTCGGTTAATGGCTGGCGGTGGTGATACATGGGGAGAACGACGACGACTATCGAGCACGGCATTCAACGCCAGCAGCTCTGGGCTGAATCCCCCGACAAACGTGTTGTGACGGTCCAGTTGACCAATAGGCGCAGGCAAGTCTGGGAGTTTCTTCTCAGTGGGCTTTTTGCCCGCGAGAGCGAGGGCATCGAAACGCTCGACGAGATCAAACTGGTGTGTCGGAGGAGCGGGGAGAGGCTTACTCATGACGACTTGAACCAGCCCAGTGAAAAAGGGCTGCAAGCGAGGGTGCTTGCGCCCGGGAACGAGCGGGCGCGTGGACAGGAGTACAATATTGGAAACCTGACTCGACCACGGACGATGCGCATCGCCATGAGGACTTGCCCGAAACGAGAGTGTGAAAGGAACCATCCGCGGTCCGCGCCGTATAAAATCCGAGTTCATCCAAGTCCAGACCACCACATTTGCTCATTCTCTTGGTGAGTGATGATGCTATGGCACAGTTGGAATCATTGCGGGATGATACGCACTGGGCTCTGATATATCTGATGCCATGCACTACGCTCTCGTTAGGAGAGCGGCGGCCTAGAAAACCGTTCACTGACTTTATTTTTATTTGCACCCGAGTCGAGGGTATCGTCGCTGACGGGACTCTATCTGCTAGGTCGTCGTCGTGGTGGTGACAACATCGTGTTTCGGTAGCGTACGCCAGTGTCTACTAGTATCCAGTCCAATACATCACCATGGCTGATCCACATGCGGTCGCTGCCACCTTGGAGGACATGAGTGCTAGTATGGCCTCTACCAGAGAACTCATACGGTCCTTGAAAGAAAAGTATGCCATTGAACAGTTGCGCACGGACAAAATCCTGACAGACCACGCGTAGGCCCTCGGAGGACCTGGACACCAAAGACGGGATATCGCTCTTGTCTCTCAAGCACCACCTCATGTTGTTCTACCTTCAGTCGCTCGTCCTCCTCGTCGCACGACGTGCAGCAGGCGATACCCTGCAAGACCGCGCCCCACCGTCACTGCCCTTTAGCGCCCCCGAACGCGGTGCACGCGGCGCAGGTCTTGGCGATCTGGTGGATTCAATGATCGAAGGCCGTGTCGTGCTTGAGAAAATTAAGGTCCTCGAAAGCAGGATCAAGTATCAGATCGAGAAACTCGTTCGTCTTGCAAACGAGGCGTCGAAAAACGTTACTGATGGTGCGCTGTATTCGTTTATTTTTTCCGTCCGGTACCTATGCCTGATGCCGCTCCCGTTTCTGCGTGCACACTAGACCCTCTGACCTTTCGACCCAACCCCCACAATTTGGTCCACAACGACGAGATTTCGGACGCGGCATCGGATGGAGAAGGAGAGACAGAGACAGGCAAACGCGATGGCGTGTACAAGCCCCCCAAACTGGCGCCGGTGCCCTACGCGGAAAACACTGGCAGTAAGCGCTCCAAGCGTCAACCCATCCCGAAAACGCTCTCCTCGCTCCTTCACCAAGACCCCTCGCGGCCGCACGTCGAGTCTTCCTCTGGTTTGGGTGCGATGCCCGCGCTGGCCTCGGACCGTGCTCGTGAGATTCAACGGATGACAGAATTTGAAGAGGATAACTTTACGCGGCTGATGATGAAAAAGAAGGACGCGCAAAGGCGTAGGCGTGACGAGGAGGACCTCGCACTGGGCGGGACGGGCTCCAGCCGTGGGCGTCGCAATCGTGGATTGGAAGACGAATTTGAAGATGTGTTGCGCTCGGTGGCAAGGACCAGGGCAGGTACCGTAGGCGATGGGTATGAAGAACTTCGACAAAAGGGCAGAAAGGCTGATGCGCTGACTCGGTCGAGGGTGAGGGTACGAGGCGATATGGAGGACGTCGAAGGCGAGGCTCGTCAGGTAAAACGGAGTAGATTCCAAAGAGAGAGGCGAATTCTCAGCCATAAGATGGCCAAGGCGAGGAAAAGATAAAATCTTTGGAGTGGATTATATTCGTGAAATCGATTTTGGCGATTCATGGAGGAAGATGACGTCCTTTTGCCCTCGGGCTATGAACAAGTGCTAAAGCATATACACTCTTCGTCTGGCGACCAGACTGGCACACCCGTGACAGCATTCCATATTCAAGCCTTCAAGCCTCTCATCGGGGTCACATTCAAAACATCACACGAGCAAAAACTAGATACAAATACAATTCCTCAGTACTAAACAAGAATGAATACGATACGTCTAGAATATGAATTCTACCAAAAAAAATAAATTAATAAACCCTCGAGTACTCGAAAGTCGCAGGCCATCTCATGCGAGAGAATATGGCGTACGCGGAAGGGGGCATGATGCGAACTGCAGAGGATCAGGTACACTTCATCCTGACAAAACAATTTTGACCAACCTCAATTATCCGGCTTGGACCGAGGATGACGTAGGTGGGGTTCGCGAATATGGCGGGCAAAATTTTTACGCGTGACCAATTCTTCACAGCCCTTCCACTGGCACTCGATCTCGACAGATTTATCTATTCTCCTAATACCGTGAACGCGCTTGAAATGCGTTGGGATGGTCTTGCACGAAATCATGGCACCACAAGTCTCGGATGCTCCCTCGTCAATCCACTGGCAAGGTACCGTCGCGTCGCACGCGTGTGGAATCTGTTTCAGGCGAAAAACTGGGTACCAGAACACATCACGAAAATATTTCACTTACGCTCTGGCCTTCGTTACCATGATCATTGTCTTCCTTTGAGACGTCATTCTGCAGCTGGCACGAGTTTGCCTAAGAGGTGTTAGAGCTGGCATGCAAGGAAACGACTCTTTGGGACATACTGAAGAAATGGATGTGCTAGCCATGGATCGATGAGAGGTCATGTATGTCGGATCCAGTGCATGGATTAGTTCGCTACGGTATGGGGCAGACATGAGTGAGAATGAATCACGACAGGAAAAGGTTGTTCAGCTTCTAAGTGTGGATTGAACACGCCAATAGACTTGTGTTATATACACTCATGGGCCCTCCGAGGCTGGGTGCATTCATGATGGGTGATGGATGGCAGGGGCGGGACAGGAATGCCACACGTTGAGGCCTCTGCGGCACTGGTCAATAAACCAACTCCAGAGACAATAGCCGGCAGGGTGGGAAGTTTTGTTGGTGCATTTCATGACTGCGAGCATGTTAGCAGTGATCAACGGAATCACTTAACAAAAGTGAAATACCTGATTGCATCATCAAGGAGGCAATTCCATTGTGGTTCGGTGCACGGTGGTAGGAGCCAGGGGATGCCTCCACCAGCTCGCGAAATTTGGGTGTAGTTTCTCACTGGCCCAGTGCATATCATTGAATATGCTTGAGCATGTGGAGGCTTGGATTTCTCTGGAGCTAACTCTTGTTCCTAGTTGGGCCATCGACAACGGCTCTGTGCAACGTGGAAAGGCTCCGAGTCTCCTTGCCTTTTCAAGATAGACAACAAGAGCTCGGTAGTAGATCCATTCGACATGAACGACCGGGCATGATCAAGTATTATTTCGAGAATTGTCCGCTGGCTGGTCAGTGTCCAAACTGATTTTGGTCCGGGGTGATGTTCTTTAACCTAGGATCGTAGTCGTAATTTCTCAATCACGGTTTGATCTAAGCTGACACAATCGTGTACATACCGAGAGAGAAAGTAAGCCGGCATCCCGGCCGTGCATGTGCTGCGAAAAAAATACACAGATCAAGCACATGAAAACTCCTCGGGGCTGTTTCCAGATGGTTGTGCGATCATGATGGATACGCAAAGCAGAGACGAATGTGGCAAATCTATCCTGCGCATTTTTTCGCCGGTACGGAAAAAAAAAAATAAGATATCCGAGTTGGTGTACCACAGAAATGGAAACCGGGAGATCAGAAAGTTTGGTCGATCCCTCATCCACGTGGTTCGACTTCGTGTATTTCCTTAATCGTCGGCGATACTCGGTGCCTACGAGAATAGCTCACCACTCGGCTTCGAGGATAGACCAAAATCCCTGGACAAGAAAAGCAGCAAAATTTTTCCATGGCTATGTGATGCTGGGGAAACGGGTTGCTCAATCAAGCCACGTGCAACTACTGATGCTTACATTATTTCAAATTTGTCCACCACAAGTATTATGCCGACGGATAACACGAGCAATGGGAAGGGGAAGGGGCGCGACGACCAGTGCTGTGTGGAGTGAATGCTAGGTACTCTTTGGAGCGGGCGTGAACAAGAACGTACAGCGACACAGAGCAACGCTAGAACGGGATAAAAGATCACTAAAAGAGGCAATCCTTTATCATTCCTCAAATTTACTTATATTATGCCCTTCACTTACTTACGAAATGAGCCCGTACTATTGTTACTATTGATAAGGAGGAGAGAGAGCGCTGACACTGCGGACTGGGAAGGCTTGGGCCGGGGGACTTGTAGGCAACATATGCACCAAGACCCACGCCACCGCTGAGGCGGTGCTCCGCCCCGCGCGGCGCGAACGCATACCACCATCTTCCAACACGTTATGAATCATGCCAGAGTCACCTGATGATCGGCGCAATGACCACCTGTATCAGCGAGGTCACAGGAACTAGATACATGAGTGATAATGTTATGATGCACGGATCCGAATCGTGCGGGATTACGCTCAGAGACCAGCTTACCAAGCCATGCTTATAAGGTGTATTTCGAGGACTCGCACAGGGCCTGGATAGTCTCTGCGGCTAAAAATGGGGCCAAGTTCCCGCAATTGACGATACTTGAGGCCCGCGTTCAAACTTGGGCGTGTTTTTCAGGTAGGAGGGTTTACTCATAGACAAATTAGCGCTATCAAGACCGTCGTGCAAGCAAAAAATCCGCTTTCACCCCTGCTCTCACTTGACAAATACCTACCGGATGCAACTTGAAAGCAGTGCTATCACGGTGTCGAGCGAGTCCACATCGGTCATTTTCCCAACTCCTTTCCAGCTTTTTGCGTGTCCTCTAGAGCTCTCCTATTCTGTATTACCCCCAGACCGCTCATAATCAGCCGCCCACTTCCTTTTTAGGAATATACCAGGATCAAGGGGGCACGACTATCGAGCAATAACTCAGTCGTGTTTGGGAAACGACGGACTAATAGTATTCACCTATCGAGCAATAACTATGTACATGTCAGCTCGAGTAGGTTACAAGTGTAAGGAATGTTAACTCACCTCAGTCGTGTTTGGGAAACGACGGACTGAGGTGATGGGCACAGAAATCAA
>JBBPKE010000337.1:6397-19444 GCA_038089095.1 Tylopilus orsonianus | reverse complement strand
CTTCACCAAACGGTTTCCAAATTTATTCATGCACGTTCATGGCGTCATTTCGGACACGCATCTCCATACCGAGTCCATGTTCCGGGCTTACCTTGAGCTACACGAGTCATGATTAATGATCGTGCTCTCGCATCCACTCTTGCATATATTTGGATGGACGACAACATACGAGGTTCGTCAGCTTTCTTTCGCTTTCTGTCATGTCTGCCGCGTGGCGTTGCTGGTTGACCGCACATCCGATCTGTCTCATATGTATATCTACGTATGCTTGCCATATTGGTGGGATGCTCAACGGTTCCATCAATTCGTATTCTTTTGATCCGTGATATCCGTATTTTCACTAACCTTGCATGTTCCCCCCCCTTCTCGGTTCCGTTTTCTACCTGCTAATTTAATGTATTGTGATCACGGCACCGACCATCATCTAGTAACTCTGTATTTGTACGCTGCGCAGCTCGCTAGACACTTTTCAGCAATATATTACCAATGCAATCAAAGGTGTGCGGTCCAGAATCCGGAGTCATCCATCTAGCGCACTCGTCGCCACACGGCCATAAGCCAAAAGGATGTCTGCCGCGATTGATGGTCTTGGTTTCAATCACGTCTGCTTCCGCTGTAGGTTCTTGGGTAGTGCTTTCTTCCACGGCAGAAAATCTCGCCCTTGCATATATGGTCGCAACACGTCAGGTATCACGACGCCCTGCCGATCAGTGTTGAGATCAGTCACGCAGATGAGGAATCGAGGCAGATAAGACCATCACGTACGTCAGGCGTCTGGTAGTTCTCAACGAGACAGCACAGCGCGCGTTCGGTGGCACACAGGGTCCCGTTGAGCATGTGTACGTACACTTTACGCTGTTGATCTTTCGACTTGAGACCACAACGAACTTCGAGCCGTCGGCTCTCTGTCGACGTGTTGAGCACCGGAGGGTGGCCCCGGAAACGAGGATGAGGACGTACGGTAATCGGTACAGTTCGAGCACGACACCAGCTCCTTGTACGCTCCCTGGAACGGGAACCATGCCTCTAGATCGCACTTTTTCGCCGCTGCGAGGTTCAACGCCCCACTGACGATCGCGACGACGCGATAGGGCAACCCAAGACTCTGATAAAATGCCTCGCTATTCGCCAGCATGGTGTCGAACGCGGTCCAGCTGTCCTCGGGCGCCGTAATGACGAACTGCTCCACCTTTTCAAACTGGTGGACGCGGAAGATGCCCCACATGTCACGTCCGGCAGAGCCAGCTTCTTTTCGGAAACAGGTCGAGTAGCCGGCGTAATAAATCGGGAGTTGGCTTTTGGGGTCTTCGAACCATTCGTCGGAGTGAAAGGCCGAGATGGGCTGTTCCGAGGTTGCGATGAGGTATTTTTCATCTTCATCAGCGATGACCTGTGTGGATAGGATACGGTCCGACGCTCTGCGCTGGAAGTGGCTGACGAGATATGGGGCAGACAAACCTTGTAGAGTTCTTCGTCGAATTGGCTGAGTTGGGCGGTCTTGCCCATGATATCCTTGTTGACCATGAACGGAGGCTGTATCTTTCTGTAACCACGTTTTCGGAGGAAGTCCAAGGCGTAGGAGATGAGTGCCTGGTTTAGATCGACGCCGTCGTCGGTGAGGAAGAAGCCTCTGTGGCCGACGACCTTTGCACCTATGTACGTTGAACTGAGCGCTGAGGATGGGATGCAGGCTTGTGTGCGGAAGGAATTACCTCGTTCGAGATCCATGGCATCCAGCCGCAAAAGGACTTCGTGATGGGGCATGATGTCGTTCTTTTTCTCTGTTTGGCCGTTGGGACCGTCGGGGTGCCATGTCCGTAGTGACAAATTGTCGTCCTTCGTGCATAGGTGACCACTTACCCGCAAGAATAGCGGAATGCGTACCTCGGTTAAGCTAACTGGAACGTCCTTGGCTACCAGGTTTCCGACGGCGCTCGCCTTGTTGCGCATGAGCAGCTCATACTCGCGAGTCTCCTTTCGCTTGGATTCTACCTGGGCATCGAGGGCCTTCTTCTGCGCCACGAGATTGTCTGCCGGTTCTTTGGCCTGGATCGGCCGTGAGATGACACGCCTTCTGTAGTGCGCGTGCATACCTTTTTCTTAGCCCCGATCTCTTTCTGGACCGTGTTGACTTGTTTGTTGAGACCATTGAGCTCAAAGTCCACTGAGTGTGATGACGAGCCGCGTCATGGACAATCACAATTAAGATGCCTTGGTTGATCGCGAAGGAGGTCGCTGCGTACTTTTGACCCACTCGGCATACATCGCAATGACCTGATCGACGAGGTCGACGGGCTCGCCGCGTTTACGCTGTGATTCGCGGATCTCCTCTGCATTTCCACCCTTGCTGTCTATAAAGCTCGTCACGTCGAGTGTCATGGTGAACGATAAGATCTACACCGCGATGGGGGGTATGGACAATGATGGTGGCGTTACGTAACCGTCCACTTGCAATGACAATGATGTGCGGACCCATGTGACCAAACAGGAGCAAACAGTTTAAAGCGTGGACCGTGATTAAAACCCACGCACATATCTGCACGTCCTGTCAGCCCCTCTTTCTTCCCATCTTGTCATCCATCTCCTCGTGCATGTTCCAGTTCCTCAGACGTGTCTCCGGCTCCCTCCTTCCCCGCCCTGACCGCCCGTGGAGGGACGATGGTGAGTGCCCAGCCTCACTTCATCCTCTCAACCTGATTGGGCTCTTCACCAGCCACGTCCAACGCTCCAACGATAGGCCGAAAGCGCCGTAACAGCGTCACGGAACGAGACGAGGTTGATTCTTCCTCCGCAAAGAGGACGAAACGCGACCTTGCCGAGTCAGACCCTGCGTCAGAGGCCAGGAAAGATGCTGCTGCCCCTGTCGAAGCATACCAAGTGAAAGAGGTCACAAAAGGTGTCAAGGAGGTCGATCTCGAGGATAGGGACAAACTGGAGGATGCGCCATCGATCCAGCCCGAAGGCGTCCCGCTCCCCGATTCGCCGTCTGGATCGCCGGAGCCAGAGTCCGAGTCCGCGGATCCAGTCGAGTCGGATGCAGATGAGGAAACCGAGGGCCAGGAGCATGCAGATGACGAGGACGAGGACGCTGTTGCCACTCCAGCAGCGCAGGTTGACGCAGAGGAGGGAATGGGCAATGGGACAGCCGAGGCAGGGGCTGTTGCCACGGACATCGAGGTCTCGGTAGAGATGACCGCCCCCGCACAAGAAGTCATTATTGCAACTGTCGAGTCGTGCCTGGATGACGCTCCGGAAGCCTTGGAGGTCAAGGCATAACATTCCGCGGTCTGCGCTATATTGGCGACATGCGTCGAGCGCGTGCAGATAGCTGGTGTGTATACATTGAACTTGCGTTGTACAGCTAATGCTACGTGGATCAGGCTCGCTTTACTTACTGACGACATACTATACCCGGACCTGTTTATACATCGTACCTAGATCCCGTCCAATCCTTGCCATCCTATCATTCAGTCTCCTCCGGATTTATAATGTGTTGTACTTGGCAATAAACTAACGTTGTGCCACCATTCCCTTGTTTGGACATTATAATTCTCCAAGATGAACCTGGCCCTTCACGCACACCATATCGCGTCGTGATCCAGCCTGAGTAGCATCCAATCGAGTTACTATCGAGGCGGCCAGGAGGACTACACGAGGCCGCATGGATCTCGTTTCACACACTATTCTAGTGCCCCTTTTTTAATTCACCTGAGTCATTGCGGCATGAACCAAGAACGCGAATTGGCAATGGTGTGTTTGTTCCAAACTCATTTCGACCCTTTATTTTACAGCCTTTACTTGCAGGTTCCGCCGAGCGGAACGAAGGACTGACGTTAGCCGCCGTGGGGCCAGACATGCGTATATTGTGTGCTTTTTGATTTGCCATGCCCGTATTCGTTCTTGGCTAGCCGCACATGCATTCTTGGATATGCAACTCTTGCCGTTGCACCGCGTTTACCAGCCGCTCATACACCTAGTCCTGCGCGTGGTTTCATCTTCATTGACACGCATCCGCAGTCCGGCATCTCGAATTCCTCGCGGAACAGGCGCGTGCCCCTTGTGAACTGTTCTGGCGTGCATATAACGGACGCAGCTCTCCCCCTACGCCGATTCATTCCTTCCACAGTTCCGCTTCGTTCCAACCATCCATATTCCATCCAAGAATTTGTCTTGTGGGGTCGTTCCCTCTGCGGCGCAACATACTGGGTGATCTCTACCGCGGGAAACTTGATCCATTATCCAAAATTATTACTACGTTCCGTAATTATTTCGCCGGTGACGAGTCGGATTGCAAAGTGAGTCTACCAAAAAAGTATGTCCCCTATTTTCCAATCTGCTGGCCGACTACGGTGGTAGGGGCGCAAGTGATTCCTTTGTTTATTGAATCGCCGTGTACAGTCATACGCATACGCATTTCCACACGACATGCGTCGTTTATTTGGTTTAAAGGACACCACAGGCAGGCATTCCTCCAGTGCTAAAGGCAAGGAGCGTCAGTGGGATCCCACCTCCATATCCATATCCTTACCCGACCTATCCTCCTGCACACCCATGGAGGTCCATGTCAGCACCGAAGTTCTCTCTGCGCCCGACCGTCGAGGTTTCCGTCCCCTCGCGAGCACAGCAACCCTACTATCGCCGTCGCCCGCATCATCCGACTCGCCTCCGCTTCCTCCCTTGATCCACGTTCCGACCCATTCATACCCGTATCGGCAAGGTCATACTCACACTCCGTCTTCGTCCTCGCAGAGCAGCCTAGAGTCGCCCCCAACGCCTTCGCACGTGTCTTGGTTAAGTCTGGGAAACACTTCCGGAAACCCTACTCCACCCAGCAATAATAGCAACACCAATCTCAGCTTAATCAATCCCACTCCCGTTCCCCCACCCTCCGCAAGACCTTCATCATCCAGTCATTCCCTCGCTCAAGCACGGTCATCTCCCAGCCCTCACTTCCCGCCCCCTCCACCAACGAACCCACCGTCCAACGTCTCTGCTCGCCCTAAACTGCTCCACCCCACAAAGAGTTCGCACTCTCTCCGTGTTCCTGTCCAAGAGTTCTTCAACAAACCACTTTCACCCATCGTTGAACAGGATTACTTATCCCCTGAGAAGCGACCTGTCTCACTCCCTGGCTCGAGTCACGAGGGAGGGTTGCGTTTGAGCACCGCACAAACGGTGAGGACGAGTGCCGCGATGATGACACCCGTGAGTCCAGGAAGTGATATTAGGACTGGTATTGTGACCCCTGTTACCCCAATGCCCACTACCCCTGTATTGGCTGGTACAAGGGGAACACCATCCACGAGGGTCCAGACACCAGCGACACCTTCCTATCCTAGTGGTTCTGTGCCATTCGCTAGGAGGAAAGAAGATGAAGGAAATGATTCGCCTCGTGAGTATTCTTCCTAGGTTCTAGATGGCAAATGACTAATTCGACGGTTGATGGTAGGTCCTTCCCCGAGTCCAGTTTCGACATTCATTCTGAGACCGCTCAATCGTTCAGTCAGCATGTCGTCTACGCGCACGCATCAGTCGAGCGTGTCATCCGCTACACCCCCTGTCATCCCTCCGCTGGACCTCAAACCCGAATTCCGGGGCCCGACTTTCTTGACAACACCGACATCGCTCCGTTCTCGTGGACTACTGGATGTTTGTGCACGAGATGATGATTCTGTCTCAGATCGGAGAGAGAGTTTTGTCACTGCTCAAACGGGGGCGGGGAGGGAGAGCAGATATTCTCTTGGGCAGGAAGAAGTCTTCGTCGACGCAGAGGAAGGTTATAGACGTGATTCTGACGGGACCATTCATCAATTCGAACCCTGCCTCCTTGAAGACACTGCGGATATTACGCCTGTACCCCAAGTGCACACAATAACTCCGAATACCTCCAATCCCTTGAAATTACCTATCCCCGCACGCACGATCTTGCACCCTCGTTCCGCTTCCAATACATCTTCCTCTCCACCTTCATACAACAGCCCGCCTGGTCCACATAGTTCAGATAGCCAACCACACCTTAACCCACAAGCACAATCCTTGCTCCACCTTTCTGCTTCACCTACCACACACCCTTCACGTTTAGGCGTGAGTGCACCGAGTCTCCAGAACCTTGGCACCTCTGTGTCCGCGTCCTCTTCCTTCATTGACCGCCGTTTCGCGCCATCTTCACTATACCTTCCCCCTGATTCAGAACGAGAATCTACGCGCCAAGCGGGTGCCAAGTGGAAGCTACGCCTGGAGCGCGTGGATACCATCCAAGTCCTTTTCTGGCTAGGTTTTATCGCACCATGGTGCTGGCTCATCGGGGGATGGCTCGTTTCCACCAAGCCGCGGTCGCAAAAGCACGGATCTGGCTCGGGCACGGGATACGGCGGGAGCGGAAGCAGTCACCTTCCACTCTGGGCGAACACAAGCAGGAGCATGCACAGCTTCGACACGATGAAGATGCAGCACGGGTACCCGTTTGTGGCGCCGTCTGCACTAAGTTTGACGCCGCCCCCGCCGCCGTATCAGAGTCAACGGACGGCGGTGGTGTTGACGCCAAAGCCGGTCGAGAGGGGGTCGAAGAATCCGTGGGTGAGACGGTGTCGGATTGCAGCAATAGCGAGTGGAGTGCTGATTGCGGCCGTGTTTCTCGCCGCTCTCCTCGCCGTTGGGTTGAGCCACACGTAGAGAGGTGCTCGAGGGTAGTGCGGGACAGCGGGTCGCCGATGGGATGTTTGTAGCTGTTCGTGCTTTGCTTCTTTTACTTTGCAATGACCTGGGGTACGCTTTCTTCGAAATCTGAGTCGATTGTATACTAGTTCGACACTTTGCATTGACTTGACCACGTCCTCGGGGTCAAATTGTATGGCGTGGCTATGTTGATCATGAAGAGGTATTCTGCTCCAACCAGACTCTGGCAAAGTTCACTAGTATGGATTAGTAACGAAAGTGTGCAAGTGCGGCTAAATAGGCAACCCGACGTTGATCCCAATAACCCATGTTCCCGACGTCACCGACGCTCTCCATTCTCCCCGCCGCCGTCTCCCGCCCCTTTAAACGCGCCACCCTTGGGCTCTTCCACGGTAAAACCATCCAACACGGCAACAACGTCCCCCACTCACTCAAAAAAACCCGCCGGACGTGGCTCCCCAACGTCCACGCCAAGACGCTCGTCTCGGACCTGCTGGGGCGGCGCGTGCAGGTCAAGGTGACGGCGCGGGCGCTGAGGACGATACACAAGGTGTGTGTTGCCGGTCTCGTTTTTTTTTTCTTCTCCCAGGTGCGGCGCTGATGCGTTTTAGCATGGTGGGCTGGACCCGTATCTCCTCAAGACATCCCCCTCGCTGCTCGGTGACGAAGGTATGCGTCTCCGCCTGCTCGTCCGTGAGCGGCTGGATGCACAAAACGCGATCGAGGCGAGGCGCGCGCAACGTGATGCCCAGGTCGCTGCCAAGGAAGCGGCGGTAAGGGAGGCGACGGCCAAGCGAGTGCAAAGGCAACAAGAGGAACAGGAGCGGAAGAGACAAGATGTGGTGCAGGAGCCTTTGGTTAGGGGATTATTTGGGTCATGAGCAGAGGTGCGCACGTTAGCCCACGAGGCCCTGAGGCGTCGAACAGGTCGTTGCGATCAGTCTGCTGCCTGACTGGCCCACGTCGTCAATGCATGCTGTTGCCATGAGACTAGTAGAGTGAGCACTCTTGATGACTAGAAATCGGGCCGAAGAATGAAATAGCTATAAACGACGAATGGATCTAACGATAAATGATTGTGTCTAGTCTGCGATCTACCCCTCGAATACCGTGTTATATGCCGATATTATCCATCCTACCGACTAACCAAAAGAAAGAGGGAAATAAATGCGAGAGATGAGCGAGATGAACATTACAGGGAAGGCATTATCCAATGTTTGGTGAGCCGAGCACCTTTTGCCACCACGTTCGCCGCTCCGTTGCACCTCCCAGTAAGTGGACACCTGTGGTGATCGCTGTGTCCTTGCCACCGTCATCGTGTGCCGACCCGATCTTGCTGACGAGGGACCGATTCGAACGTTTGTTCCGAAGAGAGCTCTGGAACGAGGGATGTGATCGAAGCGAGTGATAGTCGCTCCCAATGCCGCCCCCTTCGTCCGCACTTGCGTCTGGCGAGTCGGCATACAGCGACCCGTCTTCATCTGCCTCGCCGTTCTTGCGAGGGTGCGTACCTTCGTCCTGGGCGGCTGTGACTCTGTATGAGCCGCATTCGCCGTCGTCAGCGTCGCCGTCGACCTCGACGAGATATGTAAACGGGGTGACTCTGTCCGGCTGGGTCACAGGCACTGGATTGAACAAGGCTTCGATCAGCTTCTCGGTCCCCCTCGGGTCGTTCACCGTCAGCAACTTGGCGACGTCAAACGGACGCCTGTGGTGCTTGCCCCTCGTGCGTCGGTGTGGATGGGTGTGACTCTGATTGCGCTCGTTGGACGCACCAGACCCCGAGACAATGGAAGAGGTGTCAGAGCCCAATCCGGCGCCTGCGTCATCGGACGAGGAGTCAGAAGAGGTGTGTACGTAGAGGTCCGAGGCGCGCGGGCGGGTGCGGTAAATGTCGGAGGATTCGAGTAAGCCAGCGACCCCAGAGAGAATCTCGCCTTTTGGGAGGGGAGGCGCTACATAACAGGTTTCGCCCGCCGTGTGTTCAACGTGGACCGTGAGCTGTGCGACGCGGCGTGAGCGGGGGGTAGCAAGGAGAGGTGGAACGGACCCTGAGCGTCGCGTTGGTCTTGCTTTGGCGGAGGAGATAACGCCGCGTAATTACGCCGGCATCGACGTATTGGGCGAGGTTGAGGTAGACGGCGCCAAGGCGTGGGTTTCGGGGCGCGTCTGGGTCGCCGGAGACGACACGCTACGAGCATAAGCACGATGGATAGCGGACAGAAGAGGAGGGCTACCTGCATGACGACAAACTTGGCAAGGCAGTCGCCGAGCTCGGCATTGTCTCTGGCGAGACTCATTTGGACGACGAGGTTGAGGGTCTGTTCCCAAACGACGCTGTGGTCCTTGAGCCTGACAAACGGGGTGATGCCTTTTGCGGGAGAGTAGTGGAATTTGGTTGGCGGCCTGGGGTCGCCGTTGGCGGGCGGCAAGAGGGCATCTGTGTCGCGGGGGGGATGCGCGGGGGGGTTGTGGAGGGTGGAGGATATGGAAGAGGCGCTGCTCACGCTCTGGATAGACCAACTGCGTTCGACGGGTGGGGGGTGGCTATCGGAGACGATCACGGCGGGGATGGAGTGGTTGAGGTGGTCGTTGGAGGGGGCGCTGCTGTTGGCGGCGCTGTGTGGGTCGGACACGGAGGCGGCATCGAAGAGAGAGGTGTTGTCGGTGTCACTAGCCCGTGCGGGTGGGTCATAGGGGGCGGACCTCCTCGGCTTGACCTTGTCAAGGATGCGGGTGCCCGAATGGGAGGTGACGCCCTTGACGTGCCACTTGAGCGCGAACTCGCCGTGCACGAGGGGGACGTTGTGGAGCTGGTGGAGGGTGAGTGTGACGGCGAAGGCAGCGTGTCGCGGGAGGAGGTGCGCCAGGTGTGCACGAATACGGGCGGTGTGTTGGGTCGGTGTCGGCGTCGGCGTCGGTGTCGGGCTGGCGGGGCGGAGGGCCAGCTTGGCGACGGCCGGTCGAATCGTCGACGAGCGGTGTCGCGGTGAACTTGAACCCGACATGGTCGACGTGGGCAAACCCAGTCTTCTCCTCATCGCACCCGCATCCTTATCTGCGGAGCACGGAAAAGAATCGCCCGCACGCCATAGCACTCTAACTCGCCGTGCAGCTTTTCTCAAACGTGTAGGAGCATTCTGCCCCCCGGGCGAAGGACTTCAAGGGGGATGTACACGAACTCGCTGGCGTTTCGAGAACGCAGTGCCCGGGACCGAGGACATAGTATCATTCTCGACCGACTCCCACGACTAGGCATGACCGGCCCATTACTTCTCCGAGACTTTGCCAGGCCGTCCTGTCGTCCTGCCACCGTACGAGAACCATGTCCAAGACATCTACGATACCCTATACACTCACGTTGCCAGGTTGGACATCGGTTCATCCGCGTCCACTGGGTGAGATTCGCCCTCACCCCGTCTTCGACAAGGTAGACATTCCCACCCCTCCAAGACCGCCCGTCTTCCATACCACCACCCATGGTGCCGTCTATCGACTCAGCACACACCTCATCCCGGCCGCATATCCGCGACTTGTACCCGACATACCGCTTCCAGATATACCCGCATACGTGCCTGGCGGACCGTCTAGCGAACGACGCGGCAAGATAGATGCACTTGTGAAACAGGTCCTCGAGACCCAGGATCTGTACACAAACGGTGGACTCGGCGAGCCAAGCGAGAGGCTGCTCTGGAACTGCGTCAATCGCTACGTCCGCACGTCGGGCGGCCCCAGAGGCGGAGCCCGGTCCAGAATTACGCTCTTTTTAGCGCACGCCAATGGCTTTCACAAGGAGGCGAGTGCATCGTTCTTGGGTCATCCGTGGCTGATGGTGGGGACCAACAGACATGGGAGCCCATGCTCCGCGACCTGCTCGATGCCCCTGCGGGCGAGATGATCGACGAGGTGTGGGCGTGGGAAGCCGTCCAGCACGGTGATGCCGCCGTCGTGAACGCGCAGAATCAGAACGGGATATGTATGTCCTTGCCTTCCTTTGCGGCGTGTGTGTGCGGATGCTGGTGTTTTCAGTTGACTGGTTGGACAATTCGCGTGACATAGCGAATTTCTTGTTACATTATATTCCCGAGGAAGTGGACACGGCAGTACTCCCGACGCGACTCGCGCGTGTACCAGGTTCCGTGACCGAAGTCAGGGCACGTGAGGGATACCTCATGCGCAAGCTCGTCGTGATCGGACACTCCTTTGGCGGATGCACTTCGTAAGCAATTTGATCCGTCTATCCTAATCTCGCTGATCGTGCTGTACATAGACTGAGAGTGGCTATCGACTTTCCCAAGTTGTTTTCATCGTTCGTCCTCGTTGACCCGGTCATTCATAGGCCTCGGTCGTATGGACAGGAGCGTGTAGATCAGGTGGTACTCGGCGCGTTTACGCGGCGCGATCGTTGGTCCTCTCGGTGCGTCTGTGAAGCAGATTAAGAGACAGCTAACGTTGGAGTAGAGAGGAAGCCCTCGAGCTATTCAAGAAATTGCCGTTTTTTGGTACCTGGAATCCAGCAGTGCTTCAGCTCTACGTCGAGTGCGCGCTTATCGACGACCCCGAGGGGGGCGTCCGACTCAAGATGTCCGGTTTGCAAGAAGGATTGTCCTTTGCAAACGAGGTGCCAGCGTGTGAAACGTGGGAGTTACTGGAGCGATTGGACGACGGGATCGCGCTGAGATGGATCGTACCCGATAAACCGTACGTTGTTTGTGTACACTCTGAGGAGGCTGAGTTGATTGGGCACAGGTTATCAAGCAAGGTGTGGACGCACGAGCGGGTGTGGCGTCGACCTGCCAATGCAACTAACATCGTGTTTCATTTTGCGGGGCATTTGGTACGTGTGCCTGTTCTGGGTGTGACATTCACTGAGGGACCCTGACGTCTCGACAGATTGTACAGGAAGCCCCTTCCGAGCTCGGTATGCATGTATCATATCCGAGATATTTCACCAGATGGCTGATGCGGTAGGTTGGATAGCGGGTGACATAGCGGACTTCTTACTGAACAAGTACGAATCTCGGAAATCGCATCTTTGATCGGTCTCGTATGTAGATCACGTATTGGGTGGACGGGCCTGTGAGTGGAGAGCCCGTCTATCCACAGTGAGCCTTTAATCAAACGATTTCGCTTCTTCAAAGAAAAATTGCCACTGCCTGACATGCCTGCAAATATTTACAGTTTCTGTACAATTGCTCTGTCATGAGAGTTTAACCTGTCATGGGCACGTTCATAATCAGATGCGTTGTCCAAAGTCTCAACCATCCTTTCTTCATCTATCAAATTGCCCGCACCATCCAGCTAGTCTTGATCAACCCCAGATATGGATCGACATGCTTTCAGCTTAGCCTCAAGATTGGTTTTCCACTCCTGAATCTGAGCATGAAGCTTCATTAAGCCAGTTTTGAGGACTTCAATTGGTTTCATGATCATGGGTCAAGTTTGGAGCTGGCTTTGGATCATGGTTGCCAACTTGGGCGAGTCGACGGCTGGAAAAAAAAAAAAAAAAAAAAAAAAAAAAAAAACAGGTTATATAACAAAATTTCCTAATATAGTACCATTGGGGTTTACTAAATCATCATGGGGTATTGGATACTTATGGGTATTGGATACCAAATCTCTGCAAACCAACCCGGGAAATGGAAAATACTATGGGGTTGTGCAGAGTACTTGTGGATTTATACAGGTACTTAATTCCACCGATCATTTTTCCTCTCTTTCTTTTTTTTGGAAGGTCCCTTGATGACCTGTTGTACGAGTCGTCGAGCAATAGCATAGATGCTGACCTTCGTGCTAATTGGTCACTTGACTCCTCCTATCTAGAGCTTCAAGCTGCACGTTTTGGCCGATTTCAAACAGGGATAGCCCAAGTCGTCGTTTTTCCTTTTGACCACTGCTGCTGGTTCACAGGTGTTGATGAATCAGTCTAGCAGCATATGTTCCGCCTACACTCACCGTCGCAATTAGCTTCAACATGATAGGGTATTGCACAGCATCTGGGATACAACAACAGTAGAGCTGTATCGACGGTTCCATACATGCCTGCATCGTCTGATTGCGAATTGACACGCCGTCCATTTAATGGGTCCCATTGGTCTTCAAAAGACGAAAACGCCCGCCATACGCGCCCTTCTGAGACCGCCCATCTTCCGTACCACCTCCCGCGGCGGCGACTTAGCACCTACCTGGTTCCAGCTGCATATCCTCGTTCAGCACCTGACATAACTCTCCTCGAGATATACCGATACACGCCTGGCAGGCCGTTCGGTGAACGGCCCAACAACGTTGCTGTGCTTGCAAGATAGGTCTTTAAGACGTAACGCACATACTGTCATAGCAGATAGACATCCGGGCGAGTCGAGCAAGAAAATG
>JBBPKE010000336.1:0-23186 GCA_038089095.1 Tylopilus orsonianus | reverse complement strand
GGCTTCTGGCATGATCGTCCGACTCGGACGGGGTACTGGCACTGGCACTGGCACTGGTACTGGTACTGGAACCGAAACTGGTGCAGAGGCTCGTCGGGGAGGATTCGAGGCGGAAGCGGAAAAAACAGTCAGCTGAGCGGGCGACGACTCTGGTGTCCGCAACGCGTTCGGACCGTGCTATTGGGGGCGTGCCCACATTACCCATGAGCACGCGCGGGGGGGGGGTAAGACCCAGTCCGAGAGGCTAAGTTGTTGTGAATTGGATGGACAGTTTTTGGAGATGAAAAAAAAAAAAGAAACTAGAAGGGGAAAGACATGACGTTTTAAATGTCAAGCAATTAAAGGAATCAGAGAATGGAAATATAGGGCAGGGTAGTCATCGGCCACGATACCGTATCGACAGTGTAGCATGGCACAAGATCCATGGCTTACTCTACAGGAAGAAGAACAGAGGTCATCAGCTTGTTTTTGACTGTGGCTCGTGCTAGAAACGAGGAGAGAAAGCTGGAGTGCTGGCTATGTGAAAATAAGCGGAAGCATAGCGGAACACAATGTAGACAGATGTGGACCAAGAATCACATATTGCATAGAGGGCGGAAAAGGACTCAAGGGTGACAAAGTTACTGGATATGATCAGTTTTTGGGAGACTTGAGCCAATGCTGCCGAAGCCAGTGTTCAACAATCTGGCAGAGGGTGAGCTTGGTAATAGGAATGACTCGAGTAAAGGCAATGAGGATATGATTCTCAAGATGGAGTGAAGATAGCGCATACGATATGTGATAAGATTACTCAGGTTTTTATGTTATCTTACATCAGCCACATATACAAATTCAACCCTTTGAGTACACTCTGGAATAAACTGGTGTAATACAACTCTGGATAAAATGCTGGACTAGTCCTGGTGTATTCTTAGATGGTAATCAAGTTCACATCTTCAGATCATGCAAATACATATGTGATAAGATAGACTTCAACATTACAAAATTTGCAGAATTCTGATATTGCCTGATGTGGCTGGTGGAGATCAATGATATATGTAATCCCAGAGACATTGTGCTGCAACACAGAATTGCAGTCATGCATCTCCATTATCATTTTTTTTTTAAAAATGACAGGACATAATATGTCATTATTGTGTCCTATGCATACAACATGAACTTTGTCCTAACACCAGTGAGATACTGACTCTATCATATAAGCCCTATTCTGCCCTGACTCCAGCCCCTTCCCATTATCAGCAAGGTCTGACCCAATTTGTGCTTGCTATTTAGCTTCACCACATTCTTCTCATCTGTTGCTGTTCAAGTCAATTACCCAGCCCTTGCCATCTTTTTCTTCTTTAATTTCATTGGAGTTGTTGCTTGGGCTTGGATGTGGGACCTTGAATTTGAGCACCTTTCAGGCCAAGTGTGTCACCACAGATGTGTAGCAAATGCTACATCTTCTTGGCAATGGCTGGCACTGCTGAGCATGCATGGAGATTGGAGATTGAATAGGGAACCATGAGGCAATGGGACTGCAGGGCATATAGCTAGATACAGTAGTGTACACATGGTCCATGTGAGGCCCTCTGTAGTATATAAGCCTGGTGAATGCTCCCTGCTAGCCCCAAGCTAGCATATTGGGATTCCCATCCTAGTACTGCACACAGTGGTGGCCTGAGCATAAGTCCACATTGGTGGCACTCAGGGTGGTCAGTGATGCATATGCCCAACCTTACAGCTTGTCCATAACAAGATGTTACATTTCCAGTGATATTGATTGGATTTTTTGATCACTTTCTTGATACAGACAAAATTCACAGTGATGAAATCAGGGATAGGGCAGCCATCAGCATTGGAGGACATGACAAAGGTAAGCTGTCAAAATTTAGTACCTGTCCCTAATTTTCAACATTGGTCAAGTGCAAGTAACCAAGTTACATTAGATGCAAGTTCTGCCAGGCTCTGCCAACACTACAGGCCATGTCATATTCGATTCCGTACAGGTCCGCGTGCTGCCTTTCTCAATATGCCAAACACTTTGGGGGTAATTGTGCGCTTTTAAATACTATTTCATTGCTCGAGAAACCAGTTGAAAGCCACAAAGAGTGCAGTAAAGCAAGAAAAAAAAAAAAAGAGACAAACGAACAGAAGGATCTCTACTTTCTAGAAGCGCGTTTAATAGCGCTGTTCATCGGATGCGTCCCTTGGGTTCACCAAAGCGCCGAAAAGGCCTAAAAAAGGAATACGTAAATTTACTAATGTCCTTGGCAATCTTGGCAACCTCGTCGGCTTCGTCTGGTTTCGACTTGTCTTGACTCGGGCTCGGCGCGACACGAGCATCGTCCACAGTCGTGAGCACATAATCCGGGAGTTCCCCCATGGGCCCGACCTCCTCCACAATGCGTGATGCACGTCTAAACGTGCCCCCACTCTTGAGTTTGTATCTCTCGAACTCTGCGCCGCGGGCGTCCACTGCCCAGTCTATCCCATCGTCGGCAGCGGGAGGGTCGCTGTGTGCAAGAGCAACTCGGCTGCCATTTACCAGAGTCCCCTCTGTCTCATCTGCATTAATATCGTGATCCGCCCCAACGAGCGCGTCCCATTTGGCCCCGACATCATTCCATTGTGCGTCCTCCGCATCTAATAGACCTGTTTGGCTCGGAAGTTGCTCCTTCTTTACGAGGCCAGGTTCGAGCGGGGGTGGTGGATCTGCCCAGAGGGTATTCCAGTCGATGGAAGCGAGGAAAGGATGGGCGCGGAGAGGCGATGGGGATGAGGGTGTACGAGACGCACCGAGTCTCTGTTGGGGGTCGTGGACCTGTATTTAGTGACAGAGGGGGGTAAATTCAAAGATAAAACACAGGGACGAGACAACGAACCAGAAGCTTGCTTACAAAATCCTTGGCGTCCTCATCGAAGCCTTCGGGAAAAGAGTAATCGAGGGACTTGATCTTTTGCCATGTGAGGTACTCAGACAGTCCCTGGAAGGCGAATCTGCCTGCGATCATCTGGAAGACGATGCAGCCGAGCGACCATAGATCGGAACTTTGAAAAGTGTGTGGGGTCTCGGCAATTAATTGGAAAACCACGACCCACTCACCTCTTGGATGTCTCGTTGCGCTCTAGGAGCTCGGGAGAGACATATTGAGCGGTGCCTACGAACGAGTTGGCGCGTTCCTCTGTGAGCCCGTGGTGGAGGTGAGTAGGCACAAGCGGAGGTAAGGGGGGAACAACTTACGACCGTCCTCAAGGATCTTCCCCGTTCCGAAATCGGTGATTTTTATCCGGAACTCGCTGTCAAGCAATAGATTTTCCGGTTTCAGGTCTCTGTGATTGAGAAGCGATTGGATGGGTGCTTATGTCATGGCCCCGGAAAGCAGGGACGTACCTATGAATGACATCCTTGTCGTGCATGTATTCGATAGCATCGACGATCTGGGCTGTATAATACCGCGCGCACTTCAATGACAGCGACCCCAGCCGTGATATTCGCGATTGCATCTCGCCGTTTGGCGCAAGATCCAACACGAAAACTACACTGCCTCATCAGCTACGTCCAGGTCCACGCAGCGGACGACGCACAAAGGCTCCACTCGTCTTGGAACGTCCAGTGTAGGTGAATGATACCCGGGTGTCCAGCCCCGAGTTTCACGAGTGTGTTCTTCTCCACAAGGGCCACAAGCATCTTCTCCTTGCGAATAAGGTGATTCTTGTCTAGAATTTTAATAGCATACTCTTGTCCGGTGCGGGCATACCGCGCACGCATCACCTGGTGGAACGTAACATGTTACATACAACACATTAGGATGACTACAGAAACCGTGCACGCCGGCCATACGCACGGTGGAATACGATCCTTCGCCGAGGGTCTCGCCAAACACGAAATCCTGGGTGGACAAACGCGTGTTTGCAGACGGATTTTGCGACCTCGAACGCTTGCGCGATTTGGAGCGAGCCTGTGCTTGTCTGGGAACTGGGATTTGCAGATCCCGACGCTCTGACTCGTCTGATACGCCGAGTTCCCTCGTCAGGTAGGCAGGTGGGGGTCGGGCAGACTGCAACGTCGGTGAATGCGGGCTGCGCGAGCGGGGCGAGGAGAATGTCCGCGTCGGGCGGGGACGGGGAGTCCTGAGGACGGTCTCACTCGTCTCGGAGTCGGAAGAGGACGATATGACGGAGGCGTTTCTGCTGAGATCGGCCAGTGTGGGGGGAAAGGTAGGCTCTGGGGATCGGCCTGGTGTTGGGACGGGGTCGAGCATTCAGGGAGGAGTGGGCGGAGTGGGCGGAGTGGTCCTGTGTGGAGGACGTTGAGGAAGATGTGGACGACAAAGAAACTTGTGCTGAGAAACCAGCCGGGGATCTGGAACATCCCCACTGTCGCACAGCCACCCCCTGCCTAGAAACAAACAACCCAGCACTCGCATGGCTTGCACAGCAGTCGTATTTCCGTCGCCTTCCGCGCATGCTGCCAGCCTCGTCGGATCATGCAGAGTCGTCTGGTCCGTGGGTGCCCGGGCCAGTCTGAAATCCCACAACGGGCCTCCCCGAGGCCACTGTCTTCAGAACGCCGCGGTGGAGCATCACGCCAGCGGATCATTGCCGGTCAATGCAAGTCCCAATATGCACATCCGGCGCCTGACCGACGGCATCGGACCCTCTCTCTTGCCCTAATCTGGCGCGGGGAACGGGTGGCTTTATATCAGACACTACCGAGCTCACTGGCACATGCACGCAGCCCAGGCTGTGGTGATCGCGACACGCCCACTTCATCGATTCCCGCCCCATTTCAGCACCGCAGACTCGAGCCAAGCCAGGCAGAAAAGCCGCGCTATTCACTTGGCCATGCTCTCTCACAAGTCTCACGCATGGACACCGTCGCGCCGATGTAATGCGAACAGTCCGATCACGGTCTAGCCCCGCCACCATGCCGCCACCATGCATCACCGCGACAGCCACCATGCCATCGTGACCGATCTGAAACGCAGAAACACTGTGACCGACACTCGTATTGATCTGTAATGGACCACGAGGACGAGTGACCACAAATGAGGGGCATGTAATGTAAACGGACACAGGATCAGACGATGACCAGACCGAGGTCAATGGAAACCTCTCTCTTCTTCTGGCGTGGCCGACACAGTCCAGTCGTCGAGCACGCCCGGATCAATCTTGCGTTGAGGTGTAAATCTCGTCCTTTGCCTCTGCTTCTTTATGTCCCTACTTTGTTTTTTTCCATCCCAACCATCGAATCTCCATCCATCGTCTTCAGCAGACTGTTGGACTGTATGTTTCCATGACTCCTCGTGGGGACTAGACCGTGCTGACTTGCGAGACCGATCGCGAAGCGCAACTTGCTCGATTCGATGAAGGAGTCGAGCCACCTCCACCTCTCCGAGTCGTCCCCAAACTCTTCTTGCGAGCAGATTGACATCCTTTGCATGCTCAACCCTTTCCTCAGGCTCGAGGGTTGGTTCCCCGAGCTCCACTGGCCGTGCCTCTCCAACCTCCCTCCTCACTTTCTCCACAACGATACGCGTCCTTCCGTCGATTTTAACTCCGTTCGCCCTCATCTCCTCGAGTGCGTTGCATACCCCTTCCAAGTCACCCCATCCTTCCCACTTGGCTTCGATCATTTCATTGTAAGCGGGCGCTGTGCACCCAAAAACATAAGATGGTATGGACACGCGTGCAGCATGGTTGAAGATGGCGAGCGAAAGTGACGGGTTTGAATAAGTCGTCCGAAAAATACGCATAGCATGTGCGATGAGGTAGGGATATATAGAATGATTGCCAGGATACTCCTTGAACGAGCCAGCAGGCGCTGCAGAGCCGTCCTTTCCTTTCCCTTCATTTGTCTTGTTCGCGCTCGAGGCGGCCATCGCTCGCTGCGCTTCTTCGTCCCATCGCTGGGCTTCCCCAAAGACCTTTTTTGTGACCCACTGAAGCAGTTCATGATCCGTGTTAAACAGCTCCATCGTTTCCTTCTTCCGATCGAGCTCTTCGTCGATGTCCGTCGTCCATCGCACGCGCGACGTATGACGCCGCAGGGTGCGAAAGAGGTCGTTGAGTGGGGCACCTGCCGGCCCAATGCCAGGCATCTGGCCCGAAACCGCCGATCCAGGCGTGCGGGAAGACCCACTGGCAGCAGCCGACGAAGAGGAGGGAGATTTCCCGTCCTTGGCAGACACGGCATTGAAAATCATATCAAACATCTCGTCAAACACGCTCATCTCGCGCGCAGTGAGGGATGCGCGTTGCTGTCGGACACCCGAGGAACGTTGCACGAGGTTTTGATTCGTGTCCTTCGGACGACGGGAAGGGGCGGCGGAACGAGGAGTGCCATCGCTGAGGCGGGCGCGGATGCGCTGGGCTGAGGGCGGGAGTGGAGGTGCGGATTCGATGTCGGAGAAAACGTGGTCCCATGGTGATTCGGGAGCAGTGAAGATGGAGTCTCGGGGTTCTTCTGCAGGTTGGGAGGTAGATTCGGGGGCGGGTTTAGAAGTGGAGGTGGTGGTGGTGGTGGTGGAAGTGAAAGTAGAACGAGTTGGAGGGGCACTAAAGATTGAGAGGGCCACGACGCGGCGGGGCCGAGGCCGACAGACGAACATCGACAACGCTCTCCCCTGCAAGTCAGAAGTCCGTAAAATTACGGGCTAAAGAAAACCGATATGGTATATGTTGAGTAACTTCGGCTTTCTGTGATAAGGCGCTATAGCCAAGTGGTTACGGCGACAGATTAGAAATCTGTTCCTCTCTGAGGGCGCAGGTTCGAATCCTGCTGGCGTCGAGCTTTTTATTACCCCTCAAGGGAGCGGGCCTGCAAGACTCGAGGGCCAGACGCAAAGTTTGCGATATTGTAGCCACGAGACCAGCTCTTTCGACCGTGTGCTATTTTTACGTTTAGAATCTCAAGAGAATTATTTATTCGCACGCATAGGTATAATGCTGGGTCGGAGTATAACAGTAATGGTAGACCTCCGTTCATAAACGGCGTAGGTGTGCGAGTCCAAGGAGCCATCACAACAGGCAGCACGGGATAATGTCTCTTTTGGACCATCACACCGTCGCGCGTCGCATCCACCATCCACGACCTTAGGGTTGAACGCCTCCTCCCAAGATATCGCAAAAACGAAATGCACTCACTGCCGGGTGCCACTTTCAGCCCGATAGGGAGAACGAGCAAAGAAAGGGATATGTAGTGCCAGGGAAACCTGCTCGTAAAAATGATAGTCGTTACGACTACGCCACGCATGAGCCCTTTTATCCCGAGGGGGTCTGGCACTCACCAACGAAGCATCCAAAGTCCAGGATTGTCGGCGACAAACCGGATCGCCATGTTGTCCGCCTTGACTCCATTCCCCGGCACTGGCGGCGACATGATGCCGCAATAATCTCATCAGGAAGAAATGCCATGACGGAATTCACGCCATGCAGGTGAATGCCATCATTTCGTAGGAATTGGAGACAACGCGCGCGTTCTGTGTCAAGTTCACTACAGGGGTAGTCGATTAGAAACTTTGTCATTGTCAACATAGCCATTTGGCCGAGAGTAAAAGTGCGTGGAGAGGATTGATCATTATGTTAATAATCAGTAGCAGACGCGTTGAATTGCCGCCATGGAACTGCATGGATCCGACACTGAGTTACAGGTTAAGCATTGAAGACGACTGAGTAGTGCTGGGCGAGATGGATCCAGACAGTGTCAATGCTAAAAGGTTCCACACATATTCTTCATCAACTTCATCGACCATCATGTTGTGATTATCGATACATAAGTTATAATATTAATAGGGCTCACATGCCATGTTCAGGAGAATTGGTAAGTTTTTTCAACCATGTAAGCAGCCGGTGGCCGACGATGCTTGCCCTCTCGAACCGTGCGACATTCATCCAGGAGGGGGGCAATGATACTAGTGTAACGAACAATCAGTGTACGAGTTAACTCTAGAAGTTAAAACCCACCCAGTTCATCAAGGTTTTGGCTATAGAATATGTCATGGACCAAGTCCTTTGTCTATCCAATGCAATAGTCACAACGTACACCATCGTCAAGTGTATACGGGTCCTTCGTATGATGAGAGCTCTGTGGAGACTACCTTGCACAGTGAGAACCACACCAGAATGTGCCAACCTGGTCCTCGCTTGTGAAAGTATACAATATTTTTTTTTTGGGAGGGAGGGATTGGACAATAAGCAACATGGGCTACGCCATCTGGCTGGAATGGTGCTGGAAGATGCCGTGCCATCAGTACGCTCGAAGGAAGTCTCTAGGAGAACTAGTTGGAAATGTTCACGAGTGTTGACAGCTGTTGCTCCATTGAACATGCTCGTCGTCAGTCAAGCACTGAAACGGGCTCCAGCGGGGCAGAAATTAATGATCCATCCTTTAACAGATCTACCAATCAAATGCCTCTGAGGGCCACATAGCGATGACGTTATTGTACTTCTCTCTGCGTTATGAAATCTTCCTGCGAACTTGAAGCCACGCTACTAGAACTGCTAATAAGGTGAGAGAAATGAAATATAGTGTGGAGGAAGGACGAATTCATAGTGGAAGCACACCTTGATGAGCACGCTCCAGATCTCCGCATTACGAGCTTCCGGAGCAAGTGCAGCTGGCCCATGTTCGAATCCCTTGTTTAAGAGCACACCAATACGGCAGGGGATGCTGTGACGTACTGTGCGATTGGAACGCTCCAAACCCGTCATTTAGTCTTTATCATCATAATGCCATCACATAAGAACGGTTCAACCTAATGAAGCCATTGCCCCGTTGTAGGAGACATATTCGGCTCACCAGATGCATTGTGTGTATGCAGGCCAGCGCAAGCGAAATAGGCACCGACGCACGGTGGCACGGGTGTCCCTCGCTAAGTACCATGTATGACGACCGAGTACGCGACTCGTCGATCGGTATCAGGTTACTATTAGGATGAACAATATGCTTGTCACCCCCTCTAGGACGCATCATCTCGTAAGTAGTAGCTCGTGTTACACCTCAAAGGGTCGAGGGGAACTCACCAAGTTGGTCTACAACATGACCATTGCTTCGTGCCCAAGAGTTAGAGGCAATCACCAGTGGGATGTTAGACGCACGAGAGCAATATCTTGCCGATAGAGAACTTGGTCGCATTTGTCACCATGGCTGTCTCGCGTCTGCCCGAGTGCGGAGGCAGACTGGGCGCAAGCAGTGGTTTAGTGAGTACTTCTCAGGGGATGTCAATGATGATACTATGCACGCAGCATTAAGTTGTCCGGTCAGGACTAGCATTGCATTTGGTGGGGAGTGATCTGATGGAGAACTGGATATGTTTTGTGCGAGTGAGGCAAGATTTGCTGTGTAGCCTAGACGGATGGCCTGATTCACTGGATGAAACAATCGCTACCGTAAAATAAACCGAGGAGAATCTCTTTTAAGATTAAACGTGCACCAGTGCATCGTGCGTCGCTGTGATAGTTGTGATCCTCGAGTTCGAACTTCGAGCCCACCCATAAATTGCAGTGGCGAGAAGGATGTCAAGCACCGTCCCGCTAGAATTGCGGCCATCAACATCAAAAACCTTCAGAGTCAGGGTTGACCAGCCATGTAGATCAGTTCGTGAAAGATCCCTCAGTTTCATTCACTTCAGATGGTCCATATTTACATCCATCCCCATCTTTCTATTACCATTAACCCTTCCAAGATGTGCGTGCGTGCGTGTTGCACAGAGGAAAAGGAAAAACAAAGGGGAAGGAGTGCGGGTCATAGAACAAGAATTATGTGTCACTTGAAGAACGAAGGTAGACGACGCGAAATATATCGACATGACACGTACGATGGTATCAGATTATTGATTGCAAGAAAAAGGGAAAAGTATGGTGGTCCGCGCATAGGAAAGCAAGAAGACAGAGTTGCGATCTTTAACCGAAATGAATCAAGGCATGACTGAAACTGAGAAACGATCGAAGAGAAAGACATGAAAGCAGAAAGAAAGAAAGACTTAAAAAAGGAACGTAAGCAGTGCACGAAGGTAACGGTAAGCATGCAAGCAGTACTTGAAGGTATTGATGTTAGTGTTGGTAAGTGCATCTGGAGTACAGCGATGAACAGGACAATAGAGCAGCGAGCAGAGAATTTCTAATTCTAGTCGAGGTGGTGAGAGGATCAGGGGCAATGGTCGTGATGTCAGGGGAAAAATAAAGAAAGAATGTAAGCCCTTCTTGGGCATCTTCGGGTCTGCGATAACGAAAACAAGGGGTAGCTCATCTCCTATTCCGGGACTTGGACGTGCGGGGTTTTGGTGAGGTAGGGAGACTCGCACCTCGTCCATGAACAGGCACGTAGTCCTCGTCGACTTGGCTGCAATTGAGATGTAAAAGTAGGTTATACACGAACATCTGTTCGAATCTAGTCGGCGATTGGATCAATTTGATGCCGCTTTTGACAAATTGGACGAGGAACACTCACTGGGCGTTTGTAAATACGACCTTCATTGAGTCTGAGTTGCATCGCAACAAATTCGGGGCCATTACTAGTGCCATGTTTGCAGCTGTCATTTTTGTGCTTGCCAATACTTTCTCTTCCAGAAATAACTGCAAAAAGCTGACAATAAAGAGCACGACCCTGCGGTTGATCGTTGGCAATCGATGGACGATCGCTATGCAAGAAGTCGGCTCGGCGGCCGCAGTAATACAGTCGTTGTACAGCTCTTCAGGAACAAGCGGGTCCAGGAGTTCGCGAAGCCACAGCTTAAGCAGTGACGCGAGGACATGTGGGTCATCGACGTTCTCGAGCGTGTAATATCCCCTGTCGATTCTGATTTTGAGCTCCGAGACGAGATCGCTATCACCAGGCACTCGAAATACTCCTTCGCATTTTGTGCCACCTAGTGCGAGTATGCCGTCCGCAAGGAACGGGAGAATAATCGGTATCTTCTCCTTGGGGTAATTACGTTCTTGTAAACGCATAACTGCGTCCAAAGATTCTCCAAACGTAGATGGATTGAATGCTGCATCAGACGCGGTCCCGATCTCTGCGACAGATGGTGGCTTCCCCCTCGGACCCTTCTTCGATATAGCAGATAGCCGACGCAAACAGTGTTTCGCCATGATGTCCACGCGGCCCTCGGATTGAGATATCCGTTGGAGAATGAAGGAGCGCAGGTAAGTCTCGAAGTTTTTCGATGGAGGAAACGCGATTAGCAGTACGCAGAGCATTTGCCATCCTTTGAAAACGCTCTCTGGGTTGGGATTGCCGCTTAACTGTTTCATTACCTGGCAATATATCTCATCTCGTAGTTCTCCATGAACGAGACCTTCCCCCAATAGCCATCTCTCTTCCTCGAGGAGGCCCATAGGATTAACAGAAGGCGAACTCGTTGACCCATTGTGCATAGATATGCCAGTTGGCTTCTCTCGCTCACGGTCACCCATAATGTGTTGGATCACCTTGAAGATTTTGACCGCGTCCGTTTTGAGCGGACGATTTAGCGCAAGGAGAGGAGAGGTGAGCGGACCCTTTTGCCATGTCATCATTTGTGCTACCGGGACTCTACGACGGAATATAAATCCCGTACGATGCGTGGAAAAGTATTGCCTGGCGTAATCCGATTCTGAAAATTGTTGAATATCGGAGGCAAGATCATGGGGAAGCACAGGATATGTCCTAAGGGGAAAAGGGAAGTCGTCAACTAACTTTGCATTGGCGAAGGTATGCTCACCCCGACGCAAGCGTTGCCGTGGGACCACGATGGTGGGAGGACGGAGGACTTCCCGAGGCTTGCACCGGAATAGGTTTGCCGGTCGACCGGTTCTTGAGTGGACTCATGTCCAGTGAGGCCTCTGTAAAACCTAATTAAAAAGATTATACTTGTCACAGAACTTAACTCGCCTTCATTGGGAATGGGGCTGCTAATAGTTTTGCCATTCACAGTAGGTGGCGTTGAAGTGCTCCGTGTCATCCAGAACGCGCCATGTGTCTTCGCTGGGGATTGTGTGGCATCACGTCTCTCCTTGGACTTTGAGCTCGAACTGCTCGTGCTTGGTCGTGGATTACTCTCCAAGGTGCCTGGGCGAAGTACCGTAGGATGACCATGATCCGATGTTGACTTTCTCTCCGATAACGAAAGCATCTCCACCACGGCGTTCAGACTTTGCGGTGCTGGTGACCTATAGGGCACATATGAAGAAGACTTGGATCTCGATCGCGATGGCGACCCGTCTTCGATATCGGTCATTGCACCATTGCTACCACTGTTGTGCCGTAGCTTCTCTTCCTTGGGACTCGAGTTGCCATTTCCAGAACTAAGTGATATTGACTTACGAGAAGCGGGAGTAGAGGGCTCTGATGCGTAGGGGGATGCAGGGATCGGAGGAAGATTGGTATGCAATCCGCTCGGCCAACTACGGGTAGACCCATTTGGTTGTCCATGCTGGTCGTTCGTGAAGGAGCGTCTGACAGGCGGCAATTGCTGATGGGGCCTTCTGGCCGGACTCGCGCTCGTTGTCAGTGTGATCCGACCAGGGGAATTACGGGTTGACGGATACGAGGGACGTGTTTGTAGATCTGAATCGCCCGATCGAGGCGAGACATGGCGGGTATCCTTGTCAACGCCGTTGGTCTGTGTTCGAGCCTTGCGATGGGCTTGGCGGTCGGGCGTCGTGCCCTGGTTGCTGGTGACAGTTTTTTTACGCATGCCAGTCTGGGAGAGACGGCGGCCAAGAGCCGTTTGCTAATACGCATAGTGAGCATTTGGAGTAAACGAGGGTAGTTTGAGTTACTTGGATGACAGTCAGGGGAATGACGAATCTGTCTGGGCGCTCCCAGACGGTCTCCCCTGTTTTAGTTTGATAATAATACGGTATTCCACCGCGAGACTCGTCGCTGAGCTCCCACCACTCGCCTTCCTCGCTGGGAGGAAGACTGAAAGATGGAGACAATATGAAAATTGAGAGTCGTGATTTCAAATTTACGATTATACGCAACTCACACAAAGGTGCCTACTGGAGGGTCCCAGCTAACCTGGCCTGTCGCCGGACATGCAAAGAACGTCGTGCTGGTCTTAAAGAAGGGTGACAGAGCTTGTACTCGTCATCAAAGAAGGAAAGACAATACATGACACACCTGCGGATCGACCAAAGTGACCCAAAAGTTTGCGCCCCAGGTCGAGCTGTCCGGATCGAACGAAGGTGCAAACGTGCCAGAGGGCCGAGGACTCTGCAACGGCTCGCCATTCACATTTACTTGCGGTACTATTACCGCAGACTGGGTGGAGGCATTGTTGGACCTTGCGCCGGCCGGATTAGCGGGTAATGGCTCAGGCGGCGTCGCAGGGGTGGTGGTAGGATTTGGAGCGGGCGCGATTTGATCGAGCGTCTTATCGGGTTCGGCGGTGGCCATTGGGCGCAGTTTTGCGTTTATGGGCGGATCGCGTGCAAGAAGAGGGCTTAGAAAAAGAGCGGGGAGCGGACTTGACGATTCCAAGGTAAAATACAAAACAAAGATCTCGTCGATGAGATGGCGACAGTGTACTGAGCCGGTCAGGCAGGACACGGACGGAACGCCAAACTCAAACGTCGAAAATTTGCGGTCAAAAGGCGAGCTTTGGGTGCAGATAGGTCACCCTGTTCAAAGTTGCCCTCCCGTAATCCCATTTAGTAACCCGGTTTCGCTTACTCGGTTATAGCCAGGCTTGACGAGAGTCGGCAACGCCACGGTTCGCACTCGGCGAGGAACTTGGTATGTACCCTATCAAAGTGATGGCCCAGGTCATCTGAGACACACAGTAGTGGTGCCATTGTGTCAACGGATATTGCCGTCGAATCGACGAACCCCATCAAAACACCCCGATTGACGCGCACAAGCTAAAATGAAAAAGGTGCGTGGTTGCTATGTCCATTTGCCGACAAACGACAGCTGCAAGCCTCCATTTTGACAAGTATGTTCCTAACCATCCTGACGGTCATCTCTTCTGCGTACGCTTTGCATCCTCCACAAACTTGCATAGTACCTCTGTCCGCTTGATCCCCATCCAGTGACCTCTCAACCTGCCCGTATATCCTGGCGAGTCCTCGATAAACATCGCCCTCTTTTCCCCCATGAACCCCCCAATTTCCAACTAATATGGACTTTACTATCCGGTTGAATATCTCGGGTTGCGAGGGGCTCAGCTCTTTGATTAGTGCCTTAGCTGTTGCAGGTGATGATGCGTGGGCAACTAAATGCGAATGTCAGAATAGACCCCCCACATCATCCACTCTATTCACCTAAATCATCCTCGCATATGAACCAGTTGTTCTCTTGCAGATTCCCTTCACATGACACTCAGATTTTCTGCTGGGCCTACAATTTGAACAAGAGGCTACTCACCGCGTATGATTTTAAGTGCACTTGCATCTCCTATACCCACCCCCTTTCCTGCCAACGACAATACTTTCAGCCCATACTTGGAAAGCGCGACGAAGACGTCAAGCACGTGTCTACGTTCTGGTGCAGTTGGTGCATAGAACATAGAACCGTGACCATCTTACGATAGACCTTCAATGATACTGGCATCTATAAATTTGACGGCAGTGTGTGCAAAAATCCCCGCGACCCGTTTCATCGTCTCTGAGATGACAGTGTTACTGTCAATAAATACAAAAGATTTGGTGCTGGCCTGCCTACCTCGCTTCGCGATCGCATCCTAAATCTTCTCTGGCACGCCAGCGCGTTGTCTCGGAGCGCCCATCCAAATTGGTGCATACTGTGCAACTGGCCCTGGTGAGTCTCTTGGCGACCGCGGAGCCCATTGATCCGGCTGCGACGACCGCAAACTGGGGAAATGGCACAGAAGCCATGGTGTTAATGGTGGGAGATAAGGAGTGATTGCTACAGATAGACCTCGGTCACTCTAGTCATTATGTGTTGTTTGTGTTGGGCTATTTTGAACTAGCTTGCCTCTCACGGCAGAAGGCGAGAATAGTGAATAGATTTGGCCCGATCAACTGCAGGACTGGTCCGGGATTAGTCCAGTGCGGTGTGGACTGGGATCTAGATCAGCGGAGAGGACACACGAGGACATCCTCGAGTAGAACACCCTGCTGAGCATTAAACAGGCCTGATTAAGCAGCATGGTAGTATGCATATAAAATGACCATCACATCAACCAGATACTGATAGTCGGCCTGCCTTGGGCTGGATGTCACAGTATGGTTGTGTTAGCAATAGTATCGTGTGACCGAGTGTAGACGAATTCTCGGTGCAAACAACTTCAACATGTGTCGTATTGTGTGTACTCGAGCCAAAGACCCTTGATGATTGACGGACTTGCTTTGGATAGAGTGTGCTCGTGACCTTGGTGGATGGTGGGAAATGACGCCGCCCCGAGCTACGGGGAATCGTCCGAGGAGTATGCAGTTCCAGTCCGCAGTGGGTTACTTTCAAGTTCAACAGTCATTGATCAACAAGGTCCTGTAACTTATAATCAAGTAAATACACTAGCATTCAGAACGATCGGTTTCAAATCCGAGTCTTCTAAGGCATCTTGTACTTGCCTTCTTGACATTATTGCATCATGCGAATGAACGCCGTCTTCTGTCAAAAGACGCTGAAATGGAAGTGCGACTTCTGACTCATGGAAGCATTGGTGGCCTTCCAACTGCTCGGATTACTCGGAGGATTCCTGACGTCCAAGTTAAGTTGCTCGGGTGAGATTCAATGTGTCCAGCTAGAGGATCCACCAATCCTATTCACATTAATTAGTTGAGAACGGTGATCAAAAATCAAGCAACGGGAAATCCCGCCTTATTTCCTGTAACTTGACTTGAACGAGATTGCTCGGCTCTGGAGTGAGGTGCGAGTTCCGAGTGTCGATCAGGCTGATTAGGTAATTTGATATCACGCGACGGAATGTTGCATTTCTTCGTACATACACAGTAGCTACAGCAGCATTGGTGTCCGCCGAAGCTGTGCACGGCTCCAACACCTGCCTGCCGGTCGCGCTCGGACACAACGTGGACTTAAAGTTAGGTCGTTTTAGGGCCTAGGCGCGCATCAAGTCACATCGCCAAGGTTGCCACTTCCCACCACCCGTTGGTAGAACTTGTCACTCATGTTGTTTTCATGAACTACTCTGCAGGTCGCAAACCGCGTTTTTCTTGACTCCCACGCAACATACCGAGAAGTCCAGAATGCGCCGACTGAGCACCCTGTATTCGCAGAGGTACATGTGCTCAAAGTACGTCAATATCACTCCAATCAACTCTTTTGTACGACATCGCACGGGTGAGTCTCCACAACGCATGCTATCGTTTGTCCTGTTTCACTTAGTTCTCGTGCTGATTCCGTTTTAAAAGCTCACAAAGCCGGCTCGCCGTTGGCGTTCGTGTTTGATATCGTCCGTGACATATTCAGGATTTATTGAGCCTCGAACATGCTGTAGTTGGACTGATATGTCCCCATGTGGCTCAGGATGGCGTTCTCGTTCGCGGTGACAACGTCCTACCAGCCGCAAGGCGTGCATTGTCGATCCTGGACGGTGACAATCAATTTGGCATGTATGTCTTTTCCACTCCGCCGTGCTTCGCGCATCCTGATCACTTTCCGAAGTAAAATACCTTACCTCTTAGTAAATGACACCTCATGTTTTCCACTTCCCATCAAACTCAATCATTGTTCAGCTCACAAATGGCGGTGGCGTGAGCGAGTCGGCGCGCTGCCACAAACTCAGTCAACAGCTGGGAATCAATGTGAGATCCGCGGTACGAGATGGACTCTGGCCACATTCACTGAAAAGGTTTCACACAGATCGACCCAGAACAGTTCATTCAGGCGCACACCGTGCTAAAGTCTTTTGTGCACAAGTATGCTGATCTTCCGGTGCTAGTGCTTGGCGGCGAAGGCGACACACTCCGCAGGGTTGCTGAAGGGTAATTACTCGATATTTTTCCCCGACCACCTTGTCAACACAGATCTCTAATTTCGAATTTAGCTATGGCTTCAAGTATGTTTACACTACCCTTGATGTGCTTTCTTGGGACAAGTCGTGAGTCGCGTGCCATTACTTGGTTCCCAATAGTTACTCAAACAGGTAAAAGTGTGTGGCCCCTTCACAGTCTTACGGACGAAGAGCAGAAGTCAACCAAGGTAAGTCCGCTTGCTACCACCTCGATCAGTCTTTAGGTCAAGTGAAATCTTGCGTTCGTTTAGATTACCGATTTCTCCAAGACTCGCATCGCCGCTATTATCGTGTTTCATGATCCTCGAAACTGGGCCCTTGATATCCAAGTGATGTGTGATTTGATCCAATCAGGCGGCGTCGTAGGCGGCCCCTGCATACAAGCTCATACGCGAGGGGCGGTCGACCTCGTTTTTTGCAATCCAGATCTCTTATGGAAGTCGGACTTTGACAGACCTCGACTTGGTCAAGGCGCGTTCAAAGAAGCCTTTCAGGCTGTGTTCAAGGTAGCTGAGTTGAACCCAATCGGCATCCCATAGAAGCAATAACCTGACGTTTTCACGCACAGTCGCTAACGGGAGCGCCATATCCGTACACCCAATTTGGAAAACCATCGGTAGCGACTTACCAGTTCGCGGAGCAAGTGTTGCGGGGACAACTGCTTGTAAAATCCTCTACTGACTCGGTGTTAGTAACAAATAACGCAGAACCGATGTTCCTCCCACAAACTGACAATTCCATAATCCATTCGACAGGTACATGATTGGAGGTGAGTCGCGGAGTCCACACCAAGAGCGGCAACGAATTCATGCTGCGCTCCCTAGACAATCCAGAATCCGACATCGCAGGGGCGAATGCTGCACGTTGGAAGTCTATTTTGGTCAAGACGGGCGTGTACGACCCTCGCCAGGGACCGCCAAGCCACCGTCCAACACACGAGGTCGAGGACGTGGAGCAAGCTGTGCAGTGGGCACTGGAGCAGGAGTTTCAGCCGTAATCATGAGACGGCATGGATGGCTGGAAACCTTAGCGCAACTCGGAGCGTTAGGTAGGATGGAGTTGAATGTCGGATATCGGTAATACCTGGTGAACTTAGACGTAACCGTACGGGCCGTGTTGCCAGCATGCTGCATGGTTTTGATTCTCAGGAGCCGTCGGACAAGGATTTCATCTGGGCTGTCCGACGACATGTCGATCAGCACGCTCCACGATCAAAACGGCCAGGTTTGTCTTATTTGTTTTCCGTTTCTTTTCTTTCAACACGCGGTCCCTTAAAAGTTATGGAAAAAGCCAGGATCTCAGATTTGTCAGCTCATGAATCAACTCACAAAGGGCATGTTGTCAACGAGCGGCCATGCACTGATCACGCTCTGCAGGTTCACGGACTCGATGTTGAGACGGCATAGAGACATAGAACTCGGGTAAGAATTTCACCACAACTTTAAATTCATCTCAATGTTGATATATCATAAGATCGCAAAGTTATCGTTTCCTTTTCGGGAAAATTGCCCCAGTGTCGTGGAAATGAAATTTAGGTTAGTATCAAGATGCCTCGGTCATTGCAGATGTATTCACTATCGGAGTTGTAGGGTTCAAAGAGCTTGTCAGTCCCATGTATAAAGCGTTTCCACCTCAAATATGTCCTCCGATTGACTTTCAAGTACCCAACCTCCCTCACTCAACCCTCCCTCTCTCAAGATGGTCTGTGGTCCGACCTCTTCCCGTCACCGCGCAGATCCCACTGCTGCCTCTGCTATGGTACCGCAGACTCGGACTATCATCGAGTACAGAAAAGATGGTGCGGTATCAAAGATGCGGTCGCACAAAGGCAATATACCCGTCCTTCCTCAAACGAAGTTCTGTCCGCACTGTCCTGCAAAATTCACGCGCACCACTCACCTTAATCGCCACCTACGAACTCGTAAGTACTGATTGTTTTTGTTATTGTGTATAGGCTCCGAATCTCACCCCAATCTCACCGCACGGACCGTGCAGACACTGGAGACAGGTCCCATCGATGCGACGTAAGGAACTGTCAAAACATCTTTTTAATCCTGTATACTAAAGGCCGAACCCTGACAGACCTGTGATGCGCAGTTCACGCGCAGTGATTTGTTGACACGGCATAAGAAAACATGTGGTGATTCGTGGGTGTTCTGTCTATTTTCCCCGGTTATTTCCTCCCCTTCTTTCCTGTGCGCGCTCCGTTCCCGCCACACGACCTTACCCGTGATTCTAGGTCCCATGCTAACCGCACGAGGCGAAGGTCCTGCCAGGCCTGTGCCGACTCCAAGGTGAAATGTGATTTGCAGCGGCCATGCAGCAAATGCCAGGCACGTGGGAAAGAATGCCTGTTTGTTATTCGGCCCTCCAGGTCATCCGCAATGGGAATGGCACCGACGTTGTCTGCCACGACGGTAGAGCGAAGCTCGGATTCTGAAGATCGGGTTCCGGTGCTGATCCCTGCAACACCTCACCTTACTGCTTCGTCATCTCCGAAGGCATACATCCCCGCGGATCATTTGTCAATTGATCAAAAGCCCGAGGACGACTGTCATTCAGGCTGGACTGCCGCGCCATCCAGTGCCAGTTCGGACGCGGTATCAACATCTTCGCCATCGGAGCGTTTCTGTTCGGGCTCGGCGAGCGATACAGGTTCTCCAGGTTCCGTTCCGTCTCAGAGTTCCTTTTCGACGCTCTTTTCAGGAGATCTCCTAGAGCCATTCCTCGTATACCCAAGTTATAGCAACACTTCCGTTCCCTCTAACCTTTCACACTCTCCAAATGATCCAGTCGTTACCTCTCCAATTTCCGCCGTAGATGATCCAACTTCATTTACCACTCAAGGCGTAGAAGTCCAACATCCGTTTCACGGCTCTGGAGGATCGATATATTATGCACCATCGTCCACCGAACAACCACAAGACGTAATTCCCAAGGAACATGCCCAGCTGCAACGTCAAAGATATGCCCAGGATCACTTTATGCCCTCGTATTCTGGACCGATTCATAATTTCAAACAGCAAAATTTGACCGAGGAACACCATTGTAAGTTTCCCACTGGCTCACGCCCGGTCTTGCGGGGGGGTGTAATTTGAAACGCGTACCTGATTCGCTTGGCTGTCAGACATTTTTGATTCATCACATGTTCAGGGTAGAAGTCGTGTCAGGACTGCTGGTCCATACCAAGTATACGGTAGCGCGAGACGAGCACTACGGGATGGCCACTTTGGTAGCCAGCTTCACCTCACGTTCATCGATGCTCTCGACGGAGATTACTATGGACGAAGCTGTGAGACTTAGTCATCGTCCAGTATATATACCTTCTCTGACCTACCTTTGTTCAGGCGAGAAGTCCACCAGCCAAGCTCGAGCGAGTGATAGTGGTCCCGTCAACCACCAATGGCCTATGGTGCCTCTCGAAAACGACATGTTTGATGCATTACCAAGATTTGGTAGGTTCTGTCACTTCTCGCATGATGTGACAGTCTAATTAAGTATTGATCATGCTCAGATGATCAGAGGTATCGCGTAGCGGTTACAGAATGTGCCGTGGACGCTCTTCAATGGAACGGGACGCATATTGCGCGACGCCAGGTAATAGACCCTGCGTGAATACCCTAAGAACGCCTAATCTATCTTCTTTTGTTCTTTTCCTACCCACGGTTGTAGCACAAGAAACTAAATACTTAATACTACCACTCACATGGGAATGTCGACATACCAATAGGATTGACATGTTTTCTCATGGGATGGATTCTATCATTGACTTACCTATGCCATTCCATGCATCAAAAACGCAGTCCGGTGTGCTTGCAAGCGCGACACGAGTTGACCAATGCGCGGGATCGTCCGAATTAGGGGGAGTCTGAGTTGGCCCTAACCTTCAACGAGGAAGCCGAACGAAAGATATTTCACAAAAGAAACTTGACATACTGGGAGGACCGGTATGGTCCCAACAGAGCAATGCTGAAAGACATTTTATATGTAATTTTATCAGTGGGACACCATTCATCGGATGCTCAAGTGGATGATTGGTTTCGCCTTGTGGGTGATCTGGGGATGAAATTCACCATGGTGAATAAGTTAGTGATGGCCCAGGAAAATATTCCTGAGTGGGTCACTGACTTTATCGTACACGTGGACTCGGACGCTCTGGGTTTCGGGCTCTCATGTATCCACAAGTTATGCTGGTAAATGTTGTACCAGGGCGTGGAATCTGCATGAGCAGCACGACTCCGAGCCCCTTCTCCCGCGAGCCGCCAAGCCCGAGGCTACTTTCCTCTTTCGGACGCAGGGCTGGTGGTGATTTTTTGTGTTCGAACGAACATGACCACCGTTGTGCTGCATGATGCTCCCGACACCAGCTTTGAGCTCTACCCGCCGTGGCGCTTTCCAGTACAACACAAAGAGTGGCCGCTTACGTTCGTTTGACTACCGTACTACTTTTCGGTCTCTTAGCGGACGCTCGAGACTGACAAACCTGGGCGCCTTACTCTTGGCTGCAATTATCTGTGTCTCTTTCTTCTACAATCTTACTTGCTTCTTTTCTCTTTCCGCCATACCGTCAGGCGTGCGTTCTATGGGCTATGCGCCCCCAGGCAGCATACTTGCGACGATACAACGCGATGAAACGTTGGAGCGGTTGTCCCACCTTATTGTCGTACCTGGACATGCAATTTGGTCGGGTTCGAAACAGGATGAGATTCTTGATGAAGAAATGTGGACGCTAGAAGATTATCAAAGGGGCGGGGGTAGGGTGTCTGCATTCGTTGATCATATCAAACATGGGTGAGTTGCGTTGCGTTCTTTCGCCCTGTGCGCTAACGACCTCGAGTCTGAGTTCAAGATAAGAGCTGACACTTGAACATTACTAGAGCACTGCTGGCATTAGAAGACAAAAGTTCTTTGCTGGTGTTTAGTGGGTAAGGGCATGCACGACACGTTTATCTTGATCGGACGCTAACCCACCGGATGATCTTACTCCACAGTGGCCAAACTAGACTTCAATCGACGACAACGGAAGCAGAGTCGTACATGCGATTGGCGCTGAGCATGGATCTGTTTCGCATCACTGAAACTACTGGTGTCAGCACCCTATTTCTTCGTGCCACGACGGAGTCGTATGCGCTCGATTCGTATCAAAACCTCTTGTTCTCTATCGCACGGTTTCATGAGGTCACTGGAAGATACCCATCTCAAATTACCGTGGTTGGCTATGAGATGAAGCGAAGACGATTTGAAGAACTGCACAGAACGGCAATTAGATTCCCCGCCTCGCTATTTGAGTATAATGGTCTCGAACCTCTCGCCACAGATGATGAAGCCATGTCAGCTCGCGAAGGCGAGGTAAGGGTTGAGTGCACACCCTAGGATTCACACTAATTCCGATAATACTGCGATCCCATATAGCTCAGAAATGGCTATCAGCCATATACCCTTGACATGTACGGCTGCCATGACTTCCTCCTTTCCAAAAGGCAGGGTAGGAATCCATTCATACGATTCCATTCCTACCATGCATCCGCGCCGGAACTGCGTGGCTTGCTGGAGTGGTGTCCAGACGATCCCAGACAGCTTTATCAGGGTCCTCTACCCTGGGATGTGTTTGAGTGATGTTTCAAGAACCCTTTCACGATATTTCGTCTCTTACATAGATAGCGCCGCATCCCAATAAACGTAATTTCTTTGCAGGCCGCATATTACATGGCATGCGCCATGTGAACTGTGAAAGAACCTTGGGGGTAACGACAGGGTCCTAATAGACAAGGTTCCCATCAAGTTACATCCTAATTTGGGCAGGCGGGAACCTAACCGGTTGGCCAGACCAAGTAAAATCCCGGTGAGAGCATGTCATTGACATTCACTGTCTGGGAAGAAAAGCAAAAATGGTGACTATGCTGGCGTATGATCACTGACTGCCGCGGTGTACTGGATTGGGCGCAGTGATGTAGTTTGGCGCGGATCCTCGAAGCTTGCAGTGCGCCCACTGTTCATCTCGCGAGTATCATGTTCTACAACCAAGCCGGGTACAATGTGCATGATGCTGGGGAGCTCAGGTGCTTTCATCGCTGTAAAGGCTGTTTGCCACCCTGCCCCTTTCTCATCGGGACTAGAGGTCTGCACAAAATGTGCCATCTATGAATGCCTTCTAATTCTTCCGCGGCCCGTAGCTTGATGCCCTAAGGATGGTTCTCTGCTGAATTATTACCAGCTAACGTTTCCTGAATGTCTACCAGGGAAGCTACCTGGCCATCTCTTTCATTTCCGGTCCTGCGATGATCA
>JBBPKE010000335.1:0-23235 GCA_038089095.1 Tylopilus orsonianus | reverse complement strand
GGTAGTCGAGGGGGGGGAGGGAGATGAGGGGGGAGTGTCGTGGGGGGGGGTCTTTGTGGTGGTCGGGCGGTGGGGGCGGTGCGGGTGGCGGGTGGTGGGGAGAGGAGGCGGGCATGCGGGGACAGTGGGGGAGGGGGGGGGGTGTGAATGGACGGGGAATACTCAAAAAGTCGACGTTATACCACTCGACGCTCTTGCCGCTTTCGGCGCTAAACAACGTGGAGCTCCGACTCGCGGGGACACACGTGGCCAGCTGGCTTTCCTTATTTGGTTACATGAGCTGCCAAGCCCGACCACCACTCGCCTCACCTCCGAGCACCCGACATATGTCTGTCTACCGCAGCACCCCCTCCCCCGAGCACCGCCCCCCTCAGCGTCTCCCGCTGCCCCTCGCTCCCCCCCACAGTCCGTGCGTGGCAAGAACGCATGCTGTTCCGTGTCCCTCTCTTCCCCCCCCCCTCCCACGCCCGCCGTTCCAGAATATCGTCCACCGTGACCATGTAGCCCACCCACGGTATGTAATCCAGGAGCACGCTGCTCTGGGGCATCAACGGGGCTGGCGGTCCAACGATCCCCTGCAACGCGCCCGCCATCCGAGATCGATAGTCCACGCGAGCACGGAAGCATCTCGCGTCCTCTCTCGTTAGTCTTGCCGCGGGGTTGATCGACGCCTCGTTCGGGCCCGTGGCAAACTCCTCGTGTAGGCCACGTGAATGCCGGATGGCGTCTTCTGCAATGAGCTCATCGTCCAGCCCCTCTCTCCTCTCCCCCCCCGCCGACAGCACCACATACCCCACCTCGTCGTCCTCGGACTCTCCTCCCCGCCCCGTCCCCAGCGTCTGCACATCGCCGTCAGCGTTATCCGCGACCTCCAGTGTGATAAACTCGCCTCCCGCGTGGCCATCGGCAACCCACAGAGCTGGGCGTCGACATGCGACATCAGCTCGCTGTGATTATTCATTTTCCGCCACCACTCCCTTTCCGCTGTCCTTTCCATCGGCGTAACCCTGGATTCAGCGGAAATTGCTCGAGCTGATCGCCGAACGTGCCCCTCAGCCTCGTCGCCTTGGTGCATCTCTGATGCTGATCCATGCCTCGCGCCCGCGCACAACATTTGTAATTGAGTGATAGACCGTCGTAGATCTGGCAACGCCAGTGGCTCGGTTCCCGGGTAAAGTCGCCCATCCGGTACGTCTAATCCATCTATGGAATCTGTCCTTTCATATAGAACCATCAGGTCTTCGCGCGGAACAAGCCAGCCCTCGGTCAGCGACAAGCACTGCAGGAAGGTGGCCGCCACGGGCGACGGACACGGTTCAAAAACGAGGACCGTTTGAAGTGGCAGATCAGCAAGGGGAACTAGACCAGGATCTGTACAATCATCGTCAACGGCCAGCTTGAGACAACGAGGAGCTCACCGTTGCATGTCATTACGACTGGCCTCTGGCAGCATCGTATGAAATCCACAACAGCCGGCCAAAAACCTGCGTCCTCTTTGAATAAGATGTCGACCTCTTCCAGGAGTACAAGTGACTGCCGAACGTTCCGTCTCGATCCACCAAATCCAGCATGGCAGATCTCGGAGATCCCCATCTCTGGCGACACCATGTGTTCGTCCGATGGCAGTGGTTGCAGCCTATGCGTCGGACTCTCAGCCTTGATACTGATAGGCTGCCCTTTAGTCCCTGTTTCCTGCGAATTTGTAATTCCACTGAATTGTTCGGCCTTGTTCTTTCTCAGATGGCTACCGAGTCCCGTGGGTTCCTTCGTCTCTAGATGAATCATCCTTGCCGGCACATGCCTTTGAGCGGTTTGGATGATATGATTCCTTCCTACATCTCCGACGAGATGGTCCAGGTTTGCACCGTTACGCCTGCCAATGCCAGGATACACCTCGAAAACCTCCCATCCCAACTCTTCTGCACAGGCATAAACCGCGGCAGTTTTCCCACAGCCAGGAGGTCCAGTTATCAGGAGGGTATTGGTCAGGTTGTCGTCAAAGCTTGTCTGTGAAGGCTCTTGTAATCGGGACATTGAGTAGTTGGTATTTGTGGTAGGAACGACAGGTTCCATTGTGTCCGCACCGATCGTATCGTGTCTCCGGAGGCAAGCAAGGGTCCGTTGACAGAATTCGAACTCGTCCTCTGAATCTCCGAGAGGACCACCAGGTTGCTCGTCGTCTACATCGCTAAAAATCATGAAGTCGTCCAGCTCATCGTCCGAGTCCACTCTTCGTTTCTTGCAGCCTCGTTTGCTGGTCACGGCCCGAATAACGCGTGGCCGCTTCACACCTCGTGCTCCAACCCGCTTTAAAGTAGCCCTTTCTTTGTTTTCTCTCACTGTGCCACATTTCGACACTGGCTCCTCGGATTTGCGACCTTGTAGTTGTAGCTCGAGTGTACTAAGCCAGTCCCGTAGGTAGAGAGCATGACGCTCATTCCCCAGTACTTCGTTCGCGCGTCTGGGCCGGAAATGATGGGTCCACGTTTCGGTATGGTGTAAGGGGGTCTTTTCTCGATAAGCAGACATTCGTGTGAAAACAGGATGTGATTCGGCGTAATCACGGCTGAGAGATCGATATTGTTCCTCGCACTGCTCGGGTGTCAATGACTGGTAAACCTGCTTCAGAGGGGTTGAAGATATCCCATCCAGCTGCTGCCCTCTTTTGAGAAAGTCCAGTGTTCCTTCATCCGATGAACAAAGCCTTGGGAATACCCTACGCTTGAAGGGTATTTGACGAGAAGTGTAAGAAGACTGCACGCCCCGAACATGCTGCGAACATGAACTAGGAAGAGGTCCAACATCTCCCAGAGCCAAAGTCCGTCTTTTCAGTTTCGTTTTCTGCCTTGTGGTGTGCAAATTCGCGTGTTCCTGTGTATTGGCATGTGGTTGGCGCGTGTCACTCTCAAAATAGCGGGCATTGAAAGTTGTAGTGGGTGGGGAAGAGGAACGTGGGGCGGGTTGACCGAATTCCAAACGGGAAGATAAATGACGAATAGGTGATAGGGGTGGTTCTGCCGACAACTCTATGTCGGAGGAAGCGTCAGTAATATCAATTACCTCGGTATCGTCCACGCTGATGACAGGGTCTGGTTGTCTCTCTCGTACGGAAGAAACTTTTATAAATATGGGAAATAGTCGGCCTGTGGATCGCAATCCTGTTAGAACTGGGACAGATTATGACAAACTCACGCACTTGGCTTCGGGGGCCCGGATGGCTGCGGAGGAGGGGCGGAAGGTTGAGATGCCGAAGCAAGTGCTAAAGGGCTTCTCTCTTTGTCCTGCGAGTCCTGCACTTTCTCGCTAGAACCGGTGCATGGGTTTGTCCTCTGGAATAAATCCTTCAGGGTCGCCTGAGCTGTTGCCTGACGGCGACAGAGTGAGTTACATGACACAAAAGCGCGCAAAAGTGCAAGTACCCGTTGGGCTTTAACTTGGCCGCCTGCGTTTCTTGTTCTCCGTCTTTCCGGCATGACGATGACGGATGCGTCCAAGTCGCGGTCGGGTGACCGGAGTTGGCACGCGTCCGCGCCGCGTGACGTGTCTGTCACACACGCTGACGGGTGACTGCGAGTTTATACTTGGATTCAATATTAATGTCGGACAGTGCTAGTGAGGAACGGCCCCCTATCAGCAAGGAACTATTGAAATGGATATCCAGGGAGTACTTTGGTAAGTCTCCGTCTCCATGTGGTAGGGTAGTAAAACCCACTCGCATGATCAGATATGAACGGTTCATCGTACCGCGTGCTTGACAGCCCGCCAACGCCCCTCGAGTTTGTTAGGCTCGTCCATTTATCAAGACCAGTGGTCATCAAGGGTATCCATCTGATCAGCCTTGAATCACTCCAGCAGGGGTTAACACGCTACTTCTTAGGAGTAAAACTCCCGGCCTTGACAAAATGGACGGATGACTATCTTATCGAAAAAATGGGAGATCAGCCTGTCTCCGTTGCAGTGACCCCAGATGGGTACGACCAAACTGTTCGCGACTATTATTCACAAATGATGATTAAACGACAACTTGAAGTCGGGCAGACGCAGTCACCAGTGCGCCGGATAGAAAACTATACTTTTCCGAGCCGTTCATAGACGTCATGACCCTCCGTGACCTTCTGAAGATGTTACGTTCGGGTGAGCCGTCTCCATCTTCATTTTGATTCACACGACGAAACCATGCCACGGGTCAGGTGAGAAGAAGCACATCCATTATCTACAGTCGCAGAACGGAAACCTGTATTCGGGAGCCTTTTTCTCCAAAGGAGGGGATGCCTCGGAGTTTGGGGCCCTACGCGCGGATGTTCCCCCTGAGATCAATTTTGTCCGGGATGCACTTGGTCCGTTATCGGTTCATGCCCCACAACTGTTCTCAGAAATTGACTAGACCGGACTCCCGACGCGGTAAATTTGTGGATCGGAGGCAGCGACAGCGTTACAAGCATACACAGTGGTACAAGACCGGAAACTCTGACATAACGGAGCCTAATAGGCGATTGTAGATCCCTATGAGAACATATACACTGTCGTTCGGGGTACAAAGCACTTTACATTGCTACCACCGAGTGAAGGATGGTGTTTGGAAGGTTTGTGCCTATGTTATTTGTATTTGAGTACTACTAATGTAAGTAGAGAGACTATACCCACATGCCGTGTACACCCGCGCCGATGTGACCCCAGAACTCCAACTCGTTCCCTCACATGGAGTTCCACCTGTACGGTGGTCTTCGGTAAAAGATCCCGATCTTCCAAACGCATTGCCGCCGGAGGCTCACCCGATGCGTATCACATTAACTGCGGGAGAGAGCTTGTACCTCCCTGTTGGCTGGTGGCACTTTGTCAGACAGTCGGGCAATATTACTATCGCATTAAACTGGTGGTATGACGCGGAGCTCCAGGGGATCAATTGGGTGTGGTTAAATATGCTTCGGGCAGGCAACAGCTCGCCTCGAGGAAATGAAACAGATGAATAGTCTTACAAGTGTACCGAGTACGAATGCGCGCTGTTGTCACGCCTGTGTCACGTCACGTTACCTTGTATTTCTATCCACAACCGTGTGTGGGCTCGCGACATGGGCAAGGACAAGAGCGAAAAAAAAGAAAAGAAGAGGAAGGCAGAGGAGACAACGGACCCACAGCCAGCTGAGGATGTAGGGATCGACGACGCGCTCTCTGTGCGTCCCCTATTTGATGAAATATGCGCTTCACGGTCTGAACTAGGTCTAGCTCACGAAGAAACCAAAAAAAGACAAGGAGATTATCATTCCGCTTGAAGACCTCTCTCCTATCGCGCAACCACTTGCACAGAAAAAGCTAGTGAAAAAGCTGCACAAGACAATCAAGAAAGGTGAGATTCCGACTGGTCGATTTCATACCCGCGCATCTTGAACACTGTATGCTGTCCCATCAGCGTCCAAGGCTAGGCAGGTCAAGCGTGGTGTAAAAGAAGTCGTGAAGGGGATCCGCAAAGGAGAGCAGGGGCAAGTGATGCGTTCCGTATTTTGCGACATTTACCCCATCTCATCCCCAGATTGCTTGTGTTGGCTGCCGACATAAATCCCATTGACATCATATCGCATCTCCCCGTGCTCTCCGAGGAGGCACAGGTACCATATGTGTTCGTAGCATCCAAAGAAGAGCTTGGGCACGCCAGCTCCACAAAACGACCGACGAGCTGTGTCATGGTATGTCCAAATCTGAAGCGTAAGACGCCAAAGAAGGATGGCGAGGAGGGTGGCGAGGACGATTACCGAGAACTATACGAGGAATGTCGTCGGGACGTAGAAAAGCTTGATGCCAAAGTCGTTTTCTAATTTCCGTTGGTTTTGTCTATTTCAATACAACCTAGTCACCCGGCGGCCGGAAGGGGCAGGTTACTGTAACCGCTATAACACGTCTTGTTGCGGGGTTCGCACGTTTCACACATTTCTTTCCATCATGCCCGCGTCGAAAGTCAAGTCTGCCAATGGCTCAGCGTCCGGGAAAACGAACCACAAAACCCCGGCAAGCACTGTCCCGCCGTCACCGGTCTTGAAGCCATCCGAGACAGACCATGCGGCGACAACTAGTTCAGCCAAACCTGACAAAAGTGCTTTCGACGCGGAGCAGGAGAGACTCAAGAAGGAAATTGACGCCCTACAGGCCAAGCTCGTGCGTTGTATCCTCGTTATCGGGGTAGTGGCCGACCGTGCTTTTACAGAGCGGCGTCCGAGATAAAATAGCGTTGGCTAACAAGCCATCGGGGAATGACAGACGGGAGACACTCCGTGCGGAACTCGACAGCATACGCGAGCAACAGTCATTTTACAAGAATTCCAGAGGCAAGGTTCTCGACCAACTCAAGGCTTTGCAAGATGGCATACAAAAGAAGGTACGTTTAATTATGTCGGTCCAGTGAGTGTCGCTTTAATGCGAATGAATACCTTTAGACCAAGGACTTGCAAGCCGCACGGAGCAGGACGCCTTTCCGAACTATTACCGAGGTGGACGCTCATGTCAGGTTAGTCATTTCTCTAGTACGCTTTCCGACGCCAATCGCTCATCTTTTCGTCCCCAGAAACCTGGAAAAACAAGTGGAATCTGGCAGTATGAAGCTTGCAGATGAGAAGCGTGCTCTTCAAGAAATCTCACAGGCCAAGCGGACACGAAGAACCGTAGAAGGTTTCCAAGCTGCCCAGGATTCCATCGACGATGACCGAGGTGCTGCCGACGATCTTCGCCGGCAGCTGGACGACCCAGAGTCCAAGGCCATCTCTAACCGTTACGACAAGATCAAAGCAGAACTAGATGAGCTTAAGAAGGAGTCAGATGAAGCGTATGCGGGTCGCACCAAGCTCTTCGAAGAGCGCGACAATCTGCAAGCTCAAGTATCCGCACTCTTTAACGAGAAAAGAGCTTCTGCGCAGCAGTTCCGAGAAGCAACCGACCGCTACTGGGCAAAAGTCAACGAAGACCGTGCACGTCGCGCGGAGAGGGCCCGCGCGCAGCGTGCTGCTGAAGAAGCTCAGAAGAAATTGGAACATGCGCAGCGATTACGAGAGGAAGCGTCTCTGCCGGCATATCAAACAGAGATCGAAGATTGCCAGACGCTGATCGATGCACTTTCAGGCAAGGGTTCTGACACCGTCGTGCCGTCCTCGTCTGTACCCACAAAAGCTCAAGTGGTGGGCGTACCAGAACTTGAGCTGAGGCAGGTGGAGGCTTTGAGTGACGGTCTTGTGGCGCGTAAGAAAAAGGGAGAGGAGGAGGAGACATACTTTGTCGGAAAGGGGAAACGGGGAAAGAAGGACAAGACACCCAAGAACGGACAGGAAACGGATACCCTTAAAAATCTTTCGTTTGGCACGATTACTGCGCTTTCCAAGCTCGCGATACCTCTTCCAGTCGCGGCGAGCGATATTCCACGTGTCGTCGAGGACCTGAAGACGAAGAAAGCGTGGTACGAAGCCAATCAAGCGCGTGCAACGGCTGAAAACATTGCTAAAGCGGAGACACAAGTACAACGCCTCACGAGCGCAACCAAGCCGGAATGTCCGCTCGAGGGTTTCCAAGCGTCTGCTGACTCGAACGGTAATGCGGATATGCCGCCGGAGTTGGCGACTACGCCCGTAGAGAGCAAAATAGTTGATGATGAGGCGGGCAATGTTGGGGCTGACGAGTAATAATAGACAGGATCAGACTACTGCATTGTCCGCATATTATTGGATCACACTGCTACTTATACCAGGAAATTATACTCGTCCGACCGCGAGGGGAATACTAGTATTATTCAGGTCAAGGGGCTATTACAATAGTGGTGAGCACACTCTTTTGAAAAGCAAACGATCAATACAAATACGGAGCAAGGTAGGAATAAATGATGGGCCCGAGAAACATGGTCATATATACTTGCAGACTATGTTAAGTATTTCCGCATAGCCCAGCGAACGGCGAAAAGTACCGGTGATAGTGCTGATCATTCAGGACGCAACCTCCGCTTTAATAGCTTCGGTCTCGCGCTCTGGGTCACCAGCATTACCAGTCAAACTCAGGTCCTGAGTCGAAAATGGCGCGACATCGAACGTGTTCGTCGTCGCGTACTCGGAGAAGGCAAGGCCAGCTTGATGGACCGAAGGTATCGAATCTTCAGGAGCAACTGAAGTATCCATGTAGTTTAGTCCCCCGTATGCATCAGAATTAAAACCGGAAGTTGAGGCGTCCAGCGCGCCAGACGGGAATGGATCCTGTTGCAACGCGGCTAACATGTTGGAAGTTGTTGGAGTATGGTTCATAGCATGTTGTGGACGAGCCTCAGAGGGGGTGAAGCTTTCTTGTCCAGCCATGGGTGAAAGTGAGAAAAATTGTTGCTGCATTACTGGCTCCACAGAGGCAGCGACAGAGGTAGTGGACAATGCAACGTTCCGCAGGACGTTTACCGCGATCCAGTCGCTGTGCATTCGTGAATGACACTGCGGTGAGGAGTTGAAAGTAGAACATACTCGAGGAATAATTTCATTATCTGGAAGGCGCCGAACGCAGGGTCACTTCTGATGGTCTAGCACAGAGTGTTGGAGCCATACGAGACACGTCGGATAGGAAGAAAACATACGAGGTCTCTCATAACCTGGCTGGTCACGTATCCCCAACGAATGAGTACGCTTCGAGGACTCATCGCCCCTCTGTCATCGCTGGCCCCAATACGCTGTTCCATGAGTCTCTCTGTACATTTATCCGCCCACGCCATCACCTCTCTAACGGGTTCATTGCTTTTTGCAAGACTGTCCATCATGGCGACGAACTCCACCTCAAGAAGCTGGACGAGGTCCTCGTGTCGACAGTTGCAAACCAGTGCAGACTGGTTGCGAACAGACTCAAAGTCCACCTTGTGCCAAGATCGACGCATCTCAGCAAGCTGCTTTTGGTTGGTGAGAACTGTGTTTAAGGCCTGGGTGACTTGGTAGATGTCTACAAATCGCACTATTTGGGGAGTACGCCGGATGAGCAGTGCCTTATTGTCAGAGAGGGATGTACGTACAGACTAAATGCCCAAAACGTGCTCCTAGCTCAACCTTGGGTTCAACGAATGTGGTTCCATACCCCTCGAGTGCGAGAAGGAGAATTTTTTCCATCTGGCTAGCGAGTTGGCGCAAGTTGTTCAACGAAGCCGTGGGAAGAGGGGAAAGCATCTGGGACCTAAGGAACTCAAGTATTTCCTATTCATGGTTGAGCAGTTGCATGAAAACGAGACACTGGACTTACATCATACACAATCGCATCTCCTTTTCCCATCAATCCTGCAATAGCGGGTGCATGGACAACCTCGCGATGAGTGCCTGTCAAAGTCGACCAGAATCCTCTGAGATGCATCTCAAACTGATCAAATCTGAAAGCGCGGGCGCTCTCTAGGACGGCATCCAAATGGTCTTGGAACCAACCCCATACTTCTCTTCCGGCAATACACTGGGCAGAGGCGGAATTAGCTCCGATGGCTTCCTCGATAGACGGGAAATGAGGCATATGGCGGACGGAAAGATGCTGCGGTGGTTGGACATATTGACCATCGGCATTGGACCCAAGGGTTAACGTAGGCTGAGGTACAATACTGGACTCCGATTGGCTGGCATGTCGACGAATAGGAGCGTGGCTAGGGAAAGAGTTACTCCTGGCCACCACTTGAGCCTGCGACAACAGGCTACCTGCAGTTGGTGTCTTATCGCTTAGGTCCTCAAACGTGACACTGCCTTTGAGGTCTCCTGAGAGAACAAAAGAGTTTCGTTTGGAAGCGCTAGATCCCTCTGAATCTTCATCTTCGTCCTCATCTGACCGCTCTTCGCCCCTGTTTGCATTCTCTCCTGACTCCTGCGCAGCACGAGCTGCATTGATGGATGATTGACCTGCGTTATTGTTTGACTTGCGGATGTAATCTTGCAAAAATTCGGCTTCCGCCGAGGTCGCGGGACGAATGCCACAATCTGTCAGAAAAAGGATCAGTAAAATTTCCGATCAACATCATCTGATGAGCTGTGAGACACATACAATGGTATTTGCTATTTCCGCGAACGCCCAGACGCCTTGTTTTGATAGTGGGAAAACAAAGCCTGATGGCTTTGCCGAGCGTCGCAGTATTAATATGAGGAATCTGATACTGGTCACAGACCCTGCGGTATGAAAAATAAAGACCCTGGCGTGGTACATTCCCATCAGGGTACGGTGCATAGTTGGCGGTTAGCCTGAGCGGTAAAAGTGTGAGAATTGGAAGCGGGAAGGGAAGTATCGGAACATACCATGCCTGAACGAAAATCTGCTTCGCTCGGTCGGAAGCACTGGTCGTGGTTGCGACCCGCACGTTGGCCGCCAATTTCTGCAGGGCATGATCGGGGCTGATAGACATTCTACCGAAAACGCCTGGAGAGTGTCTATGTTCTTGAGGATTAGCGGGCATCGGTTGGCCGGGCCCATACATGGTAGGGTAGTCTGGGGTGTTGCCGAGAAACATGGAGAGATCTTCCGTTTCGCTCGAGGAGGAGTGGACGCTTTCTGTGTCACGGGGGTAGGGAGAAGCCGCAGCACGGGCCCTGAGATGTGTCTGGCGGATATGGCCCTTTAGCGCTGGATTAGTCATATTGCTGTTCGGAGGGGATTGGCCAGGGGACATGTCTGTGGAAGGGAGCGAATACACGGGAGAGTGGCGCACTGAGTCGGTAGGGAGATAGGCAGGTGCGAGACGATATGGGTCGTCTGAGGGAAGGGGTATGCCGGGGGGCATGCGGGGGACGATGTCCTGGGAAGACTGGGGGCGGGAATTAGGTGAATGAGTGGAGGAAGAGGAAACCGAGGCTGAGCGAGAGTGAGGGTGGCTGAGAGGTAAGAAGTCAAAGGGGATGTTGGAAGCGATTGTCTGTAGATTTACGGCAGCCATGCGGGTGGGGGACAAGGAGGGTGTTGAGCTGGGGACGAGGCCGACGCAGCGAAGAGGCGGACCAGCCGGTGAAGAGGAAACAGAGGTGTAGGGCCAGGGACTTCGGGGCAAGGTAATAAAGCAGGACTATCCCGTAGGCCACGGTGAAAAAGAAGACAGCTGAGAAAAGAGACAAGAGCGCGTGGGCAGATGGCAGACAGCGAGCAGCCTAACGGGATCGCAGGATAGAGCAGGTCGGTGGTCAAGGCAACGTTTCGTCAGCGTCGGTATGTACCTATCGTTTTTTTGTACCTGCCCTTTATCCCCACCGCCCCCTTCCCACACATCTCTATCTGCTCCCCCCACTCTTGAACCACCTCTCCCATATCCATATGCTGTCCCCCACCGCCTGGCAAGATCAGCACCGCCAGCACCGTCTCGGCATTGCCCCCCCATCTTGGTTAAAAGGGACCATCACCCGCCCCAGCTCATGGTCTTCCCGCTCCTTGACCTTACACCCCGAGCCACCTCTTCCGCGACCGCTACCTTGACCTCCATTCGTGCTGATCTCCCATTCCAGCCTCTGCAACTTGTTGTCATCGATGACATGACCGAGTCACGCAAAGACCCGGAGTGATGGCACTACAGACGGATTGACGCTGACACCTGCATAGTGGCTGCTATGATCGATGTGTCAGGGAGATCGGAGAAGGCTGCGACTAACGTCTCAAACAATGTTTCTGATGACAAGAAAAGTTGACGCGCCGACCCTCGGCGAGCCAGGGGACAAGCCATCCGCTGTCATAAATTTTGCACATATTGGGCTCCGCCGACATCCATTGGAATGGTTCTCCTCACATGGCCGGTGTTCTGGTGCTAAATTTATAGTTGGAAATTTTATCCTACCACGCGGATAGGCTGTGCACCCATGTAAGGTGTCCCGGAAGCGCAATATACTGACCAAAGTTTTTGTGTGAATAGGGCGAGTTCAGTACCATTCAAACATCCACGCAATCCATATAGGCTCTCGTGCGGAGAAGGCATGCGGCCGCGCAATGATATTTGCAAAAGCACAAGTTCAAAACCAGACATTCACCTATGATCCGGCTTCTGAGTGATTCCCTTCGGCTGTACTGTATAGCATGTTGGCATCAGCAGAAGAACGCTTCTGGCTACTCGCTTAGCTAGTGAAATTGTGTATTTCTCGGGTCGTCGAGGCTGTATATGGCAGCGCAACAGAGATGGAATGACCTTGCCTATATTGCAATTATAAAAGTACATGGCGTTCAAACTGGCAACGGTAACCGCGTCCGAAACGATTTCAATGGCGGGATGACTCCTGGAGGGGATCGACACCATTGATACTTGTAGTGTAAGTGATACTTGTAGTGTAAGTTTGTGCCGTATCCTGGGCCTGTTCTCAGGAACACAATGAACTGCAAGTCTCAAGTCATATATGTGATAATATCGCTCGGACTTTACGAAGCAGGAATCAGGATTAAGGATGCTTTGCAAAAACTATGCATCCTCACCTGCTAAAGAATATTCTGCCCAACCACGTTTATTAAGTGGTATCAGCAAACAAGGCTCGCATAGCTTACATAAGCTGCAAACAGAAAGACGTCGGCATGGATCATCAATGCATCAACATTCCAAAAAGCATTTGTTTTTTTGAAATGGAAGGGAGACGACGGGATGCAGAGGCTTATGGCCACTCACGTATGACAAAGTTGACGTTACTGCACCATTCAAGCAATTTAAGGTAAATTTTAGAAGGGTCGACGGCGAATCACATTTGCTGTGCAAGAAACAATAAACTAATCAGTGGTGTGACCGCAGTAAATTTACCCGAAAGGTGTTCCATAGTACCGGCTCTATTCTTTCTTGATTTTACACGATGGCGGTGTATGCCAATATTGAACCGACCAAGCAGTGCGGGTCAAGATGCATATCGGTAACATGCAAAAGACCGTAGACGACGATCCACATCTGCCGTGCTGCGTAACATAGATGTGGTGGCACATAGTCTGCCAAGAGAACCTAGTGCAGTCGTTGTCTTCAGTACTGCCTGAGTGGGTAAGTAAGAGAATGCGGAGAGGAATGAGCTCAGCAGTAGTAAGCTGTAGTCAAACATCTTGGTTGTAAACAATCCGTTGGGGTGTACCTGCTGGCAAGTACCCACCCCTACGTACTGCGGGTGTAGTTCACGTTATAACAGTACTGCTAGAGTGATGAGGTTACGCAAGCAACTTTGGGTTGTGTTGGACAGAAAAGGAAATCTACAAGCACTTACTAGTGATGGCGTTTGATTTGCGTTTTAAATGGATCCAATGTTCAAGCTCTTTACCAGAAGATAGCACATATGCACATCCGGTGGTACTGCCGTCCGAGCTGTGGCGCGTCAATATGGGCCAGTGTTCGCTGGACTTCATCACCCGAATCACCTCCCCCACAACATCCAACGTGATATGAGGAGATAAGTCATGGAAAATTTAAGTATACATGCGGAAGTGCAACACGCACGTGTGGAATCACTGAGCATATTCGAACGCAAGTACTCGCCGCCTGTACTATTCATACAGCCGTCAAAGGACTGCTGAAACGTCCTGATAACTTGATCTGCACAAGACAACTATGTTAATTCACCTGATACTGAATGATGCACTCGCTATCATACCTGTCGAACGGGATATCCTACCGAAATCTAAGGATCGACAAGACACGAAGCGATAACCTCTCAAGAGTGTACATCGGCTTGAACGCATGAATAATGCGTTTGGCTACATCATGGTGCGGTTGAGTACCAACTTTGAAACTTTGATGATCAAAGTCGGCAGAAGTAATAGGCCGCCACTCCATCGTCGTTTATAATTTGCCTCGAGAAATTGACTTGACAATCCAGACCCATTCGAAGCCTTCGTGTGAGAGATTTCAGCCGTCTAGTGGAGTGGGGTAAAACGTAACCCGAATAGTATGCCAAATTTTTACTACGCTTGTCTTTTTCGGTACTACCGAGTCCACAGTGACGCCCACCGCTCGAATTTCCAACACGGCACGCAAGCAAAGTACAGTACCGGTAATTCACTACGAGACGCACGCCACCCGAGAAGATGGAGCGTGTTGCGTTTTACATAGACATGATCAAAATGCATCATTCATCATCTTCCCCCAAGTCAGAATCGCCGAAAAGGGAAGGTCCCTCAAACGTCATACCAACATCTGCCTCCGCTGTGGTCTTTCCAGCGATAACGGCAAGCGGGGATGAAGATTGGGGTTGTTTGTCCCGAGTACAGGGGACTGTAAAGCCCGAAGGGATCTCCCGCAACACATGCACGTGGTCGTAAGGTTCAACCTGGGGCCAGGTGGTCGAAGAAGAGCCCACATCGAATAGTGGCCGAGTGAAGCCATTGGTACACGACGAATCAGGAGTACTGACTGCCATACGGCAACCTGCGTTCGATGCTTCTACGCCTGTGACCCCGGGGATAGCGGAAATTGCGCTGGATGGAACATGAATGCCGTTCGTATGTTTACCGTCGACCTTCGTTTCTAGGCGGGAAGCATCGGATAAACGTGCACTAACAATCCCTGATCCCTCCGAAGAGACATAACCGACACCCTCTCGGTCCCTGGTGAAGCTGATTTTCGGGGACTGCCTTGCAGAACGTTCAGGAAGCTTGAGCTCCAAGATTCCATCAATCGTTTCCCAGGGGTGAGGATCGGACGAGAAATCGATGAAGATGTTGCTCAATGGGTTTTCTTCAGCAACTTCTCGGTCCACCAAGGCCTGGGCGGAATAACATCTATATTCAGACAGAAATGAGTTTCGGAAGTCATTGTTCCTCGTGGGTGAAAGATCGCATGTGCCATCGCCGCAAGGTGTATGGGATCGATCGGCTTCCAGGCCTTCTTTATCTGAGTTAGTGGATGAGACAGTGAGTGGCGCTTCATCCACGCTAGCAGAGTTTTCGCGGAAAGAATAACTCTGTGATGGCTGGCAAAATGTGGGCTGGTGAAGCGAACTCGACAACGATGTGCCAGTGCAATCATCGGTTTCTTCAGAAAACTTGTTTGATCGTCCCAACCGAATAACACCTGGTGGTGAGGTATCAAGGTCGAGCATTGAGCTATCTGATGATCGCGAACTGGAAGGAAAAGAAGATAACTGGAGGAGCGAATGGGTGGGGTCTAGAAATGTGTTGCACCTTCTATATCCGTTATTTTGTGTACAAAGAGATGGTTTGGCTCCTCGGAACAATCGCACTAAATCACCAAGGGTATTCCTGGTTATTACTTCGTATATTCCAGAAGAAGAATCGGGCGATAACAGCTCGTGGTTCTCTGTACGCTCGTATCTCAGATCGGGATTTGCTTCAGGAAGGCCCATACGTTCGTGTCCTGGGACCGAAGGGCACGATACGATGGGGTCAACAACATGAGTTGATATTGTCTCAGAATGCTGATTGTCTAGGCCCTGCGAATCAGGGCATGACCCATGAGTTTTCCCACTAGCAATAACTTTCGGCACTATACTTCAAAATCAGGCCCATCCTTTGTCGGTTGCCTAACTGCGATGGGTGTTTGTGTGCAATCGACGTTTACGGTTTCCCTCTGCTTCGGGATGCTCATTCCGACGAGATTCGGTTGCTGAAGGATCCGGTCAATAGCAGTTCGCATGGACATGTCTTATCCGCGAATGCATCAACGAACGGAAGACGAGAAAGACATCATACACACGATTCGAAATATCAAGTACACCGAGGACTTTGGACGGCTTATTGCAATGCGTAGTTTTGTCAGACAGCGATGACGAGTATAATCGGTCTCCACTGGAAACTGCTATCGAAGAGGTGGCACCCAATCCCCGGTTGGTCTCACGGCGCGCATGTGCGAGCGAAATCTTCGGTGGTACGGATGGCATCGCCGTCGGTGCGCTTGGATGTATGCGGTTTTCTTGCGTCGCACACAAGGCAGAAGCGAGGTGTTGTCTCCGGAAATGGCACCTTTGAGCACGCCTAGCGACATCCTTTGACTTTGCTCGTACAGCGCTTCTAAGAAACGCATATTATGCCCGAAACCGGCCCGGAGCAGTGGAAACACTGGACCTTTTCCCGCCCATGTAGTTTGCTCCAACCATCCTCGGGAATTTTTTGACGGTGAAACGTCTAATTGCAATTGCAGTGGTGTCACCAGAACTTCGAGGTGTACCCCGTATCGAGCACAAATGTTGAGGTGTTGTCTTCGGGAAATATCGCTGTGTGGCGTGTCGAGCGGAGTTATACTGAAGCGGCTGTGACTGCCTTGCGACGCGCTCCGAAGCGATCACCATTGGCGCAAACCAGCGCAGAGACTAATTGCCCATGGTACAAGAAAATCCATACTCTTTAAAGTCAAGACTTATGGTGATTTCCAATAGACCCCGAACGGAAGCTACCAACCTCTTGCATCCCTGACTGCAGGAGAGGAAAGTATTGACACGGAGAGCCCGGCATTCGAATCATTGCTAGAACAACGACGCGGACTCGTGCTTACGACCCTACATGGCGGTTCTTTGACCGTTCGCGCTGATGGCCACTCATACTCATATTCGTACCGTTATGGATCAGGAGGAGTCACGGGTCTTCTGCGTAATCGCTACGCTACTGGTTGTGCAATATTTGCGTCTATTGGCGGACTATCTTTTGGATACGACCAGGGAGTCATTGCAAATGTCCTGGTCATGAGGGACTTCCTAGCTCGGTGGCCAGTAGGACCTTGGGAGAAGGGGCTGATGAGTGCGTTACCACCACCTCTAGAATGCATACCCTCGAACCTATGTTCTTTGCAGCCGCGGTTCTTGAGCTGGGTGCCCTGTTTGGTGCTCTATCATCCGGCGTCCTTGCAGACAAGTATTCTAGACGGTACACCATAATCTTGGCTTCAGGTGAACTTGACATCTGCTCTACATTTTTTTCGTTACTCAAAGTTTCACGAGTCATATTTTGCCTTGGTTCCGGATTGCAATCCGGTGCCCGTAATTTCAATGATTTGGTGATTGGAAGAGCAATTGGTGGCATTGGTGTAGGAGCACTAAGGTAATTATCCAAGCCCGTGCGACGTCGCATATGTTAACCCCAGAAGCATGTTATCCCCGCTTTATATGGCTGAGATTAGCCCGCCCGAGCTCCGTGGCTCTCTACTAGCCATAGAACAACTGTCTATTGTTCTCGGGGTCGTCTTCGGATTTTGGATTGGATTCCTTACTCGTAATAGTGAGTGCAGTGTCCGATATTTGGCTTAGCTCCATCTAAGTTTACTGGATGCAGTTTCGGGCTCGGCATCTTGGAGAATTCCTCTTTCGCTTCAATTTCTTCCTGGCCTTTTGCTTTGCCTTGGAATTTGTCTTCTCCCACCATCTCCGCGTTTCCTTGTTCTACGTGGACAGTTAGATGATGCAATGTGTTCTCTCGCAAAGCTTCGCCTTCGGAAACAGGAAGAAGCTGTTCATGATCCTCTTCTCCAGGTATTTCGGATTCCCCGAAATGAACTTAACCAATCCGTTGTTTGCAGCTCGAATTACTGGAAATGCGAGTAAACACCGCCCTTGTTCAATGCGGCACAGGTACGAAGGACTGTAGTGGTATCATGAGCAGCTGGTGCAAACCATTCCGCTCTAAATATATTTCTCGGACTCTCATTGGTGTGATGATGATGTTCTTCCAGCGTGCGTGACTCTTATTGTTCTTGTCATTTAACATTTATACAATGTCAGAGTGGAGTGGGATCAATGCATTGTTGTACTATGGACCCACCCTCATACGGAATATTGGGTTGAAAGGAGAGAAAGTTACTCTTCTTGTTGCTGGTGGCATTGGAGTGGTTCAGACTATTGCAGTGATCCCCGTGATAATATACTTGGACCAGTGGGGTAGGTTGTTATCTGCCATTTAGTGTGTCCTCGGCTTATCATTTGTAGGTCGCAAGCCCCTTCTAAAATGTTATGATTATATTATCTTTCAGATATGGTTGTCTGACTTCTTATTCAGGGGGCAGTGCTATCATGACCATCTCACATTGCTTGATTGCAACACTGGTATTATATTTGACCATCTTCACTTTAATTTCAATTAAATGAAATTCTTCAGATTCTCCAATGTCAAGCTAACTGGCCTTCACATCCTGGTGCTGCATGGCTGGCAGTAATGTATGTCTAGTCATGCTTATTGTGTATGGTATTGTTGCATTCTAACTAACATGCTTTGATGGTTTGAACAGATGCATCTATATCTTTACTGCAGCATATGGAATGAGCTTTGGCCCGATCGGATGGATCCTTCCAAATGAAGTTTTTCCATTGTCAATGCGAAGTAAAGGTGTTGCTCTGTCAATAGCTTCCAACTGGATCAATAATTGTGTGTTCAAATTTTACAATGGGATTTGTCTGGTCATGATGCTAATTATCTGTTGAAAGTTTTCATTGGACTTATTACACCTTCAATGATAGAGATTTCCTCAGTGTATGTTGTTGTTACTTTGTATTATATCCTGCGTAAATCTTAAATCTTTTTTTTTCTCCCTTTACCCTGTTCAGTGCCACATTCATGATGTTTTCATGTGCTTGCTTTGCAGCCTTCATTTGGTCAAGCTATATTGTACCCGAGACAGCAAATCTCTCTCTTGAGGAGATTGATACTATATTCAACTCCTCAGCTGCTCAAGATGATATACAGAGAAAGTTTGAGGTATATTATCTTGTATATCATGAACTTCCATTAATGTACTGATCATGGATGTTAGCTTGAAAATGAGCTTGGAGTACATAATCTGATAATGAATCTGATGTCAAACTACCAATAATGATAATCACTATTGAGAAATTCTGTTTATATGCAAGATCTTTTTAGGCAAAAGTCCCTTGCTTTTAATTTCTGTCAATTCTGGTAAATGCCAATTATAAGGGGAGTCTTGTTCAATAATACAACAAAATAGAATGAGAAACAGAGATTGAATAGTTTCTTTCTTGAATGACAGTGGATATTGATTGGGATATGTAGCAAACTTAAAAAGCAATTTGAATGTACAAAAATAGCAGAACAAGTACAGTGGCTCAAAAAAATATCCCAATGTTGGGTCATTTTGAAGAAATTGGTAAATTGCTGATGATAAAGAAAGAATTGGGCTATACAGTGACTTCAAAAAGTATTCCAATGTTTGATTCAAATGCAAAGCACAAATTATCCTGCAATCACTAGTGGGAATTTCATTTCACTTTGGTGAGATCAAATATAGTACATACTCCTGGCTACAATTTGACCATTAGATCATGTCATTTGGTTCAGTGGCTGTGGAGATATGGCCATTTAAAAACAGTGACTTCACTGAAACATTTTATGTACTTTTCATCTAAACATCATAATTATAATAAAAATATGTTATATTTGATATTGTTTGGTAATATAAACAAAGATACACATGTAAATAGTGTTACAACTTACACTTCCATGTACACTTATTTCCTTTTCCAGCAATGACTCCCACACAGTTACACTTCCATTCCACTTGCTTGTCATTGCCATTCCTCCCTCATTTACAGTCCATTCCATCCCACATTTCACCCATTCACTCATATGGCATCATCCTTGCATATTCTCATGCCATATGATGCCTTATGAGTCATACTGACTCATATTTCATATTTCTATGACATATGACATTTCTGCTGTTATACAGACATTCCTCCTGACAGTGCCTACCTGACAGCACCCTGCTTCAGATATACTTAGTATTCACTTCTCTTGTGCTGTCCCAGTACCCTCTACCCTGACAGCTGCCCATTAGAGGTAATACCTTGTTTCACCCCTGTCTATATAAACCCTATGCTAGCATAGGAATTCCTCATATTTAGTTTACCTCACAACTAGCACAGTTCCTGTACTAGCTGCTGAATCCCTAAACCCATTCCTTGCTCATCTTCCTCATGCTCGGTCTTAGACTTGATCCTTGCAAGTGCAAGCCTCATACCAGGAAGATTCACCTTATGCCCTCTTATGCATAAGTTCCCAGTTCACACTCTGGGTTCACACCTTGCAGGAGCTGTCTCTGAGGTTCTATGTGCATTCCTACCCAGACCATGTGTAACAAAAGACTAAAAATCTCCTCCAACCAGCTAGTGTCCACTATGCTGCACCTTTGAAACACCCTCAATAAATCATGCCCATCATTTCTTCAAGAAGACCACCTTTTCCAAATCTCTGGAGCTTTTGAAGATGTCCAGCTACTTCTCCAGAAGATACCTCTAGCAGACTCTCTTCCCCTAGCAAAGAGTCCACTATCTTCAATTTGCCTCTTCCTGGCCTTGTTACCCAGGAATGCTCTGAACACTTATCTCGTGAGCTTTCAAACCAGCTGAGTGTCCAGCTGTCCATTCCATGAGCCCCTACTCCACTATTGCCCACTCCAGTTGCTTGTTACCCCCTCTTTTCCCTTCCCACTCGACCATCATCCCCTATTCTCACTATGACCATGAAACCCACTGAACTCCATCTTGGTTCCCCCAGATCTTTTGATGGCTCTTATGAGTCAGCCATACCCTGGATTACCACCATCTCTGCCTACCTCATTATCAACAATGAAGTCTACAACTCTGACCCCAAGCACATTGGCTACACCCTATCCCTCATGTACAAAGGATCAGCCAAGAGCTGGGCCCACATCTTTCACCTCTCAAAAATAAATGGGACTACATTTAACTTCAGTACCTGGGCTGAGTTCTACACTGCCTTTGAAGTGCAGTTCAAACACATAGACTCCACTAGAGATGCTATTGCCTGGCTGTCTACTCAAAAGATCCATGAGTTATGTAATGGAACCTTTACCCCCCCTCTCGGAGACTACATTGCCTTATTCCAAGGCAAAGTTGTGGTCACTCAACTCCAGAATGACGATGTTCTCATTAATTGGTTTGCCACTGGCCTCCCTCCTTCTGTAGCGAATGCTACATGGCTAACCTAGCAGTAACCCTAGATTATGAGTATGAAATAGGAGATAGCTAAGTGGTTAGCAACCGCCAAGAGACTTAGCTAAGGGTTATCGCTTAGTCAGCAATAAGCCCTGGTATGGGCATAGCAGCTCTGAGATCTAGATGGTCTAGACTAGTATGTCACCGCTCTAGATACATACATGCGGACTTCATAAGACCAATACCCTCACACCTGTAGTCAGTGGGCTCTCATAAAGATATGATCCCATCGCATCAGACCTTCCTTATATAGTATAGACTTAGTACATCTGTCTACCTAGTTACCAGATACAGTAGTATAGCCATGGCCATTGCATGGTCTGTGCGAGGAGGCTGTTGGTATATAGTCTGCCAATTGCCTGGCTAGAACCCCCAGTTCTAGTCTATTGGGTCTTACAGCTCAATACTCCTTAGGGAGCTCTGGTGGTCCTGGAATAAGTCCTTAGTGGCAGCTAAGGCACTAGGAAGGCTGATTGTAGTTGGCCTTGCAGCTTGTTCACTACACCTTCCATTAGCTTTTGTGTCTTTGCTATGAATCCCATTCCCAAGATGATAGCTGATTGGTATAAAGCTGCTCACACCATGTATCAGAACAATCTATGTAGCCTGGAGGTGACTGCCTGTCACCAGGGAACTTTTTGTAGCGAACGCTACATTAACCTAGCATCCCGATATGGGCATAGCTAACCCCACGTGGACTTAGCCGTGGAAAAGGATAGGGTTAGCTAAGGGTTATCGCTGACTAAGCGATATGACCGGAATAGGAAGGGGCCTGGACTGGGCTGTGGCGCATAGCCACAATGGACTCATGGTATACACGAGGCCGATCCTCGTATCTTGACTAAAGAGCAATGACTAAAGATACGTTACGATAGGACAGACTTTACCATATATAGTAAAGTAGCTCTCAGGCACAGCTTGGTCTGTGCACATTGTCATGTAGTATATAAGGACTACCAATGCCTCGGCTAGAACCCCAGTTCTAGCTTATTGAGGGTTATAGCTCAATACTTCATACGAAGCTCTAGTGGCAGCCCGGGATAAGTCCTCTGTACGATGAGGCATAGGGTTGAGGCTTGTGTTGTCGCACAGCCTGGCGGCTTGTCCGCTTCACTTTTAGACCTTTGACATGAGCTCCCTCCCACTACCGGGAGTTTAAAGATCCCAATGCAATGGAAGTTAATGCTATATGCATTCTCATGAAACTCAGCCCTGAGGAGAGAACCCGCTGTATTAGAAAAGGTCACTGCTTTCAATGCAGACAGAAAGAACATAGGAATACTGAATGCCCAACCTTTACCTCACCCATGACCTCTCCTTTGAACCACCCTACAATCCCTAAAAAGGTCAGAACAGAAGATCTCTATTCCCTGATTAGAAGAGATAGACAAAGAAGACTCAGACAAAGAAGCACCAAAGAAGACCCCAACCATAGGACATGTGGATTTTTAGAAAGGAAAGCATCTTCAATGCATGTTTCTCCCTCTCTCTTGAAGTATACTACCTCTGTAAAACTAGGAAAGTCAATGTGAATCCCTATTCAACTCCTAGTCCCCTCATACACCATGAAAGTCATTGACACCTGCACCCTTGTAGACTCTGGAGCTCAAATCTCTTGTATTGACTGGGAGTTTGCCCAAAAGAACAAACTACCCTACTCTTGCCTAGCCAAACCCTTTGACACCAAGAATGTAGATGCCACCAGGAACAAAGGAGGAACCATTCACTTCTCTACCACTCTGTTCATCAACATTAATGGAATCACCCATGAAGTCAAGTTTTTCCTTATGAATTGCGGCCATGAAAACATCATTCTTGGTCTCCCCTGGCTACTCCAGGCCAACCCCACTATTAACTGGGCTGAGAGAACCCTCACCATTGAAGAATCCATGGACTAGTCAAAGAAACTTTTTGAGCTTTTTACCACTGACAAAAAGTGGGTGAATCTCCTCTTTGAAGCTGGCAAATGCCCACCACCCAGCATCAAGTGTGTAGACTCCACCTTGGATGCTCACCTCCTCGATTTCCTCCACTACAAACCAGTGGAGACAACCCTTGAATGCGAAGGCCTGGCTAATGACTTTGCCACCAATCAATGCACTCAAACACTATCTAGGACTATATGTGCTGGACATCACTATATCCCATGCCACTCTACTATTGGGAAACTTACCACCGCTACTTAGGGAAATGCATGGGTATGAGTAACCCATGTGGGTTGTGGGTGTGGGTGTCCTGTGGGTGTGGGTGTGGGTTGCCCTTCTGGCCACCCACACCCATACCCACACCCACTGTGGGTTTCATGTGGGTTTTCAATATATGTATGGTTATATCTAAGCTGTTAAACCTTAACATTATTTTCAGA